>CM055849.1:6275000-6350000 GCA_029490765.1 Euthynnus affinis
AAGCCCAGAGTTTTTTTTTTTTTTTTATGGGCGCAAATCAAATATGGTCCCACGTTAATTTAATTAAGGCTCGCCACCAACGAAAGAAAAAAAAAAAACGTTCCGGCCTTGGTCCAAATATTTTGAGAAGAGCAATACTTTTTCCCCCCTTCTTCCAAGTTGATTAAAATATGTGATATTTCACATTAGTTTAGTTTTTATGGGCAGTGAGGTAATTCATTGTCAGTAAATGGCTTGTCAGAGTGCTCCGTGAGTGATGTAATGCTATGAAGTCTATCGTTTGAATTGCCCCTACGCCTATTAGAGAAAATCGACTTCTGGGCCCATTATTTGATTATCTTGCAGGAAGTTTGCAGAAGGCCATTGGCATCATGTTATGGGAAGGGATCACATTCTTCAGTTTTTACAAGTTGTTTTACAATTTTATACTAAATCTGTGCTTTTAAATTTGTAAGTGGAAAGAGCCAATATCCTTGGAAAGCTTTGGTAGAAATAATAACACACATTCTACTAATATTTTTATTGCGATGCTACTCCCACAATAATTGATTGATTTAAAAAATAAATAAATAAATAAATAAAATCTTTACTTTTACATATGCTTCTAGAATCTGCAAACGCCTCTTCCCCCCAACTCGTCCGTACCCTTTAATTAAAATATGTCAGGTTCCCATTGCCTGTAAAAAGCACTTGAACACGTTCCTCAGGTCCCATATCAAGGTAGAACCTAATACCTGGGCCTAATTAACACGCATTTAAAAATACTCATGATGCAAATTACCGTTAACATCAGAACAGGGTTGCGGGGGGGGGGGAGGGTAAATGACAAGACAAGATAATTCGACTAATGCATATTTATCTCATGCTAATTGGCGTGCACGGCTAAAGAAAAGCGTGCACTTAATTAATTGACATGGAGGGGGGTGGAAATTAATTGGAGGCACTCAATCTGGAGAGAGGGCGACAACAACAAGAGAAGAAGGGGAGGGGAGGAGGAGGAGGAGGGGAGGGGGGGGAGGATGGGGATGCAGCATGAGAAAACAAGTTTAATTTAGTGCCTGTTTGAAGGGTACCTTTTTTCGTTTCAGGCCCTTTTTGAAAAAGCCCTCGCTGTAGGATTCATGTTATATAATTACCCTCATCATCAAAATAATCCCTATAATAGATTTCAGATTATTTAAAACAGCTTGCAGCTTCTAAAACGTATATTTCACCAAATTGTGTAATAAAGGGTTTTGTAAAAAATATGTTTAAATTGCTATAAAGTCAGGCGTTTGGATCTTTCAATATAATACGTCCATAATTCAGAGATGAGAAAATGTACAAACTATGTATGATAAGAAGAGCATAATATCAATATTTCCTCCCGTCAATACTGTCAGTCTCCATAGGAATGTCATTGAAATATCATCCTGATTCCATAAAATACAAAAAATATGTTCATGTCTGAAAGTTTTGTTGCAAAGCACATGGCTGAAAATGATTTTGGTGTTAATTTGGCATTAAAACCATTAGCTGTGTATTTTTCTAACAAGTGGGACATGGTGGATTTCCTAAACTGGCCCTAAACGTCTGTCCCAGTTAGTCACTCTGTGTGTCCCTAATGCCAGATTTCAGAGTGGTTTTGTTTCCAAAATAGCTGTGTCTGTCCAGCTCACCCCGTGTAATTTGGTTTGTGTAGTTGGCCCTATGTTATAGGGGCCCTCACACACACACACACACACACACACACTCCCTCTGTATCTCCCATTTATTTGTTTACGGTCTTCCCTTTTTTTTTTTTTTTTTTTTTTAAAAGAAACCGATAGGACGCAGAAGCAGGACCTTTCACACCCGCCTACCTCTCCTCCTCCTCCTCCTCCTCCTCCTCCTCTCGCCTCTCTGCTCCGCCCGCTCGGGAGGCACAAGAATTAAAACAGAAATGTTTTTGAACACACACACACACACACACATACACACACACACAACACTCATCCATTTCAAGCCACAGATGGTCTTTTCAATGGAGCGGGGGTTCCCTTGTTGTGTGTGTGTGTGTGTGTGTATGAATGTGGGAGTTTACCCTCGCTTTTAGCCTGCTCTCCCCCCACCTCCACCTCCACCTCCACCCCCCCCGTCCTGTGTCCAGGCAGCCGTTTTGCTCCTTCGCTTCTTTCTCTCTTTGTGCCTCCCAAACTTTCTCTTTTGGAAACGTCTTTTGTGTTGAACCCCCGGCCACTGACTAAACTCTGCCTTCTGCTCATCTGCCCCCCATTTGTGTCAGAGATATAGGGTTACATTACTACTACTCCAAACATAAACTTAAGTATAATAACCCTGTATTAAATCTGGAAAAAAGTTCCCAGAAATACTTCATATCCTTATAGGAATATATCATAAGAGATGAAACACTGATATGCCATAAACCACTGTTACAGTTGGGTACCATATGTTGTGAGATGTTTTTTTAAAGGAGAAGAAGAATAGCACCATTCATAACTTCTTATAAGTTGAGTGGGGAGTGGGGAATATAAAACAAATTTAGTCTTTAATCCAACTTTTTAAACAGAAATGCAGTGAAAAAAAAAAAAAATGACATTGGCAACCACTGGAGCAGCTGTTGAGGTTTTATTATGTTGCACGAAATGTCATGAGCGAGAGACGCATCGAAAAGACATAATATTTGGATTATGTTTATATCATGTGGCTTGTGTTCTTGTCGAAATCGTCCGTAATAGTGCACAGTGTGTTTTTGTATGTGTGTGAGCCTTTTATATGTGTGTGATGGATTATCGTACAGTGGCTCAATGTTGTCATTGTATTTTCATCTCAAGGCCTGTGGAAAATCTGGCATTAAGGCAAACACTCAAATTAGTCAGGGTAACACTCCAGATTTAACAAAAAATCATTGCTACTGTATGGCAAATTATAAAACCGGCCACCTGTTTCTCACACGCACTCGCACATAGACACTCATTCATATGATCGCTCTCATAACATGTATTATCTTTCTGCTTATATGAAACACTGTTAGTGCCACCGCGGCAAGCAGCTGCCCTACTTGGTGGTCCCCGGTTATGTGTTGAATTTTTTTTTTTACTCGTAAGTAAAACGAAACCCTATCCTACTCTGTGTGCTATTCCCCGTATACTGTTGTTTTATAGCGTCATTTTAAGTGTCTACATTCTTTTTGGACATTGGCGGAGGTGGTGGTGGTGGTGGTGGGTGGGGGGGGAGAGGGGTGGGGAGGGGGGGTAAGGTTTCATTCACTCACGCGGCTGCTTCCCACTTTTCAGCGGTGCATATTTAAAAGGCCACTTGTAACAGAGCTAAAGGGGGAAGAAGCACGGACACCATGGCAAATAGGATGTTATTGCTTTTCTCTGTCTGACTAACTAATTTATCTTCTCCTTCTCCCCTCTATGCTCGCTTATCCTCTCCTCTCCTCACTCCCTAGGTGGCTCGAGTAATAAACACACTAGCTGTCTGTCTGTCTTGCCGTCTTGGCAGGTTGAGGCCTACTTAACCAGGCGAAACCGCTGCTCTTTTCTAAGTCCCTTTGAATGCCTCCCTTTGTCAGCGACACGCTACCATGTTAATGTCATGTACCGTAGAAATTGCTGCGGCTATGGCTATTAGCTTCGGCGCTAAAGTACAGAGAGTGACGGAGAGAGAAAGAGCGAGAGAGGCTGCCACAAACCCCTGCCGGCTTCAAATGCAGACCATAATTGCATTGCTGTGAAGAGGGTTAGCCCCTTCTCTCACCCCCCCTCCCCTCCCCACTCCTCCCTCCCTCCTCTCCCTCCTCTCCCTCTCTCTTCTCCGTCTCTCCATATCTTTTTCCTTCGCCACCCCCCCCCCCCACCTCTGTCTGTCTCTCTTTCTCTCCCTTTTTGTGTGTGCGATTTGTCCCTTAAGCCGGCGTAACGTCTCGGCCGAGGCCGCAGAATGTGGAGAGCAAATTGGAGGCAGAGCGTGAACAATGGAACATGCATCGCTGCTGGGGCATTCTTCTTCTTTACTGGGAACTGTGGGAGGGGTAGAAGGGAGAGAAAGTCATTTTGTGAGGAAACTCTAGTGCCGTACACATCCAGATGTAGACAGCGAGCGTGCAACGAAGGGTCACACCAGCCTAAGAACGAGGCGTGACAGTTTTACTTGTGATTATTTCTTGTATGTTCTTGGAATAAAATCTAATTATGAATTGATAAAACAGCATAAAGTTTTGAAAAAGAAAATGAGAGGAAGGAATGAAGGATCGTATCAGGCAGGGTACAGCATGGAAGAAGCAAACCATGAGCGTAAAAAAAAAAGGCAGAGGCAGTTCAAAGTGTGTTCAAAGTTAGGACATCATTATTTTTCAGTTTTTTTAAGTTTTTTTTTTTTTTTTTATGTAGCCTATCCTGTCCCCCCTGAGAGGTATTCATCCGTAAGACAAGTTGTGGCCCACAAAACTCTGATCTGTGTTTTTTTTTTTTGTATGGACTTTATATGGATGTTTGCATGTGTTGTTCCTCTGTAGTCAGATCATGGGGAGCAAAAGCACAACTGACAGGAGGAGATGAGAGGAAACAAGAAGACAGGGGTAGAGGATATAAATATGGAATATGTACGATGAGCGGAGCTGCAAAAGAACAAAAGACAGCAGGGAAGCCAAGAAACAAACCAAACTAAAGTCAACACAGGAGAACAAATAGATAAAAAAAAAAAAATTAGGAAAGTGGAAAAAGCGAGACCAAAGCAGGACAGAAGACAGGCAGCACACAGCAAGTTAAAGTTGAAGCTGGTAGTAATATAAATCAAAAAAGTAAGCCACCGATAGGGACTACTGCCCTCTGTTTGAAAAGTAACCACATAATATCATCCTGCAGTCCATTTTGGTCAATTTTTTTTTTTTTAGCATGTAGTAAACTGATGTATGTGAAGACAACGACTCAAAAGATTGAAGCAGAAACGTAGAGGGGAAAAAAAAAAAAAAAAAAAAGGGGGCAGATGAGAGAAGAAGTCAAACACAGCACACAGAGGCGAAGAGAAGCAGAACAGCTTGTCTTCAGCGGTGAATAGCGGCGTGTATCGTTCACATTGAGTCAACAGATTAGCGACAGAGGAAGCTTAGCTATTCCTGGCCTCCCTCGTTTGATGTTTCGGGAGGCCTAATTTGATTTTTCACCTCCCATTGTTTCAGCTCTGTGTGCCCCTAATCCACTTTAAAGTGGAGACAGCTTTCATCCTTTCCCCTCTCTCTCTCTCTCTCTCTCTCCCTTTTTCTCTTTCTATCACTGTTGCTGCGTCCCTCTTTTGTTACTCTTTTTCTCCTCCACCGGTGCTCTGTAGGCGCATGCACGTACAGTCTGTTAGCTTGGCCTAACTGTTGAAGGAAAGTTTTATCATTTGCAAGCAACATTTAATTTTAAAAAAAAAATTGCCATTAATATATCTTAAGCCTTCTATTGCTTAAAATGAGATACACTGTAATTCTCCTCGAGATTAAACAGGTTGCTAGCAGGGAAAATCTTAGCTAGATGCTAGCATAACATGCTACTTCGTTTAATTTAGCTACAACTGACTACTTGAACTGCCAGTGGACTTTTTGAGGATATGAAAGTGGATATGAAGCAGTCAATGAAGTTAACATCATTTACCAAAAAGGATTTCCACTCTAATCACTAATTATATAACAAACATGACAAATATAAAAGAAAAGAGAAACTGTGTTATGCTATATCTCTCATGGCAAGGGTGCCACCATCTTGCAGTACTGTAAACTGTGATGTTACAGGGTTGGTTGGACAGATACAATGGGTAGAAGACAGCGAATGATAGAAGGACAGGGCAGAAGAAGACAAAGAGGATGCAACCATTGTATTGCTTTGGGGAATGTACAAATGAATTTTATGGGGGCTAATAGCACTGAAAAGAGAGAGCTCCTCCGATGGGAACTGACTCCGGGGTTTGCAGTGAACATTTTCCGGAGGAAGATTACATGGAGGACGAGGCCTTTTGAGTCAGGCGAGTGACTGATTCACTGGACCAACAGACTTAAAGGCTGAAGTCGCTTCATCTGCTTTCAATTTCACTTGCCTATAACATGTGCTCTATTGACCGCCCGACATACTCTCTCTAAACTCCGAACAGCAGCGCTCATGAACACCTGTTACCCCACCCCGGGCCTGAAAGTATTCACCTAAAACTCAATGTCATTCCACACCACACACTGCTGACTCCACAGCCAGAGAAGGTCTTTACATTACTGTACTGCTCTACCTGCTCAATACTGCAATGCTTTCATTCGTGACCAACAAATCCACTAATAAATCAATAATATGAACCAATAATAGCAGCAGTAGACCAAATAATACATTGATGCATATGGCAATTTTTCTGTATTTCAGTCATGTCCACTTTAAACCTGCAATAACTGATTTTTTGGTCACAGTATGTTCACAAGTTGACATATTATCACCTTTTTTTTTTAGAGTTATTGCAATCTAGTAGCATAAAGGCTCCTATTTAGGCCTATATATCCAGCAGATGTGGTGCAACATTAGTGTTCATTTGGACTTTCTGGCCACCTGGCATATTTAAATCCAATATTAACTCTGCTTTTGGCTCTTTGGTAGCTTTCCACTGACTCCTGAGGGAAATATCTGGCTCTTTTAACTGCTAAATGCTCCCCTATGTTCACTAGCGAGTTGCTAACTTTGTCTGTCTACTGTTGGTTGCTGGGCAGGAAGTGCACAGTGGGATTTTATAGATTTTTTTTCGCTGGACACAGCTCTCTGCTGTGACCGAAAATGACGCTATGATAGCAATGAGAATGCACCAGTAAACAGTAAAGCTGTGGGTTGGGAAAACCAGAACAATGAGCAGAAAGATGCTACAAATCTCTGGAGAGCTGAGGGGAATTACAGAGCTGGATGCTAATTATCTGTTGGATTGTTTCTATGAGCGACTCCTCTCACATTACTTGTAATCATTTGATACATGATATATTTAAAAAACATTGATTATAGCTGCTTTGTGTAACTTTTTTTTATCCTGAATGAATCAGTTAATAGTGCAATGAAACCCTTCTGTTGGCTACTGGATTTATGTTTTTCATAAATTATCGAGGTTATTACACAATTGCGGAATTGATGCTGCCTTGTTGTTGACAGGAAGTTGTCGACATAGCATCATGAGCTAAGGGGTCATTTATCAGCACTGTTTTTCGACTTTCTTTTTTTTTGTCCTCTGTATCTCTTTCAAGTAACATATGAAAGGCTGAGAAAAAGAAAAAAAATAAAAATAAAATATCAAGTCATCCTTCTTTTCTTGTCCCTCTCAGTCTAACTTCTTCAGTCGGAGTTGAAGTGCTCCAACAGTTCTTGATAGTAATAAAAGCCTTCGGGGTTGGAGGGGTTTAGTTTGGCCTTAAAGCGCTCCCTCCACCAAGCCACCCCATCCCACCCTCCGCTGCAGGCTGTATTAACCCTGAAGAAAAGCCTCTGGAGAAGCAGAAGAATGGTTGGAGAAAAGAAGAGGTGGAAATTGTCACCGGAGAGAGAGAGAGAGAGAGAGCGAGAGAGAGAGAGACCCCCATCTCCTCCTCCTCCTCCTCCTCCTCCTTTTTTCCCCCTCAGTGAAAACAGCGAAATGACCAGCCCCTTGGCTCGGTGACTGCGCTCAGCTCGCTATAAGGGAGCTTAATGCACCCAACCCTCCACCCCATTGTCACCCTCCCCCGACCCCAAACTACCCCTGAAAAAAAAAAGGAGGGTAGCCCCCCCCCCCATTCGCCCTCTACGCACACACATGCACATTACCGACGCACACACACAAAAACACCAGCCTTGAAAAGAGCCACACACATCAACTCCTTTTGTGTTGGCCACTTCTCCAAACCATTGACTGACTAGCTCACCGCTGATGCATTTACACCCTCCTCCATCACTTCCGCACTATCTTTCCAACCTTCCTCTTCCCTCCTTCTGCCTTCGTTCCCCCAACACAGCCATCCCTCTCTGGTTCGGGAAGCGTCACTAGGCAGAAGTGGAATAGAAAAGAAGGGGTGAATAGAGAGAGACAGACTGTCAGTGCATATGTTATGCGGGCGACTCCGCTCCTCTATATTTAAAGAACCATCTGTGATTGTTTTATTCAAACAAGCAGCATCAATAGAACGTTAAGGGAACGCCTTTTGTTCCCTCTTTCTTTCTCTTTAAGTTCTGGCTTTTGTTTCCTTTTTTTTTTTTTTTTTAAACTCATGTAATTACCATTTCTCTCAGTCGTTTAATTTCTGTTTTTGCAGAGTTAATTTGTTAACATATGGGATTGCAATTTCAGGAAGCTGCAAATCCATTTCTGTTGTGTTGTCTCTGTATGGAAAGCCATGTATAATGTCTCAAAGAACGTATGAAGAGGTGCAAACATAGTAGAGGAGTGTCTTCTCTGGCAAAAAATAAGAAAAAGTACAAATGTAAAGAACCCAAAATGAACTCATTTCAGTCGGCTAAACTAAGTGTGATGCGTCTACTGTAGCAAATATTTATGCTGTGATATCCGCTTCTGTACTCTGTGTGTGTGTGTGTGTGTGTGTGTGTGTGTGTGTGTGTGTGTGTGTGTGTGAAATGGATTAGCTCTGTAAGGGGCTCAGCGGTACACTGATATCTTTGCTCAGTGCTCACAGCATGATACACCAGATACTGGCACGTGCTCTCACACACACATATACGGGCAGGGATTTGGTGTCCAGCAGTGTGTAGACAACCCAGTGGTGAGCCTGTCACTTTGTATGTGTGTGTGTGTGTGTGTGTGTGTGTGTGTGTGTGTGTGTGTGAAGCCTTGTTCTTCTAACAGTCCTCTAATCCTTCTAGAGTGGCCCTGATAGGCCTAATGACACACATTGGGACACTACAGGGTGCTGCACCTGTATGTGTGTGTGTTTGTGGGTGTGTATATATATATGTGTGTGTGTGTGTGTGTGTTGGAGCTGTTACCACTTGCTGTGACACTTAAAGATGATACTTTTTCATTCCTCGACTGTTTTTTTTTTAAAAGAGTAAAGTATGGCTGCATTTTTACTGCAAAAAAAAAAAAAAAAAAAAAAATCTTCACTAACGTCACCAAAAGGGCACGACTAACACAACTAAGAAAGAGTTGTGTTCATAAACATCAAACATGATTTTTTTTTTTTTCCATACACACCAACACTCCCAGAATAGTTCAGGGACCCAATTAAATGTTGCAGTGACCCCAGTTTGGGTCCCTCTCTCCGCTCTGGCTGCTGAAACACTTGAGAGAGCAGGGAAGTGTCGGCTCCTGGCACCGCAGCGGCAACATGTCGGGGACTCTGCCAGTTCTAGCGGCGTGGCTGTGCCCAGTTAGCGCTGCAGCAAAGCAGCAGACAAAGAATGCGGTGTGTGTGTTAGTGTGCGCGAGGGTGACATCACCCCGCGGGGAGTCGTGCCAGCGTGGTGATCCTCTCCGCTTAGCTCTGAGTTCGGAAACAGGTGTTAATGTCAACTTTTCAGTCTAATATTTTCTTCTTTTTTTTTTAAAAAAAAAAATACTGTAATGGCTTTTCAGGGTTAAAATCACATTTTCTGTTTTCTAGCATTTCCATTACTTTATTATGTTCCTATGCTGTCTGTTTTTTAGCATTTAATGCATTTTTTTTTTCTTGATTTAGCAGCAGATAGACAGTTTCATGGCGTATTTACTCTCCTGGTCGCTAAGCAACCGTAGAAAACACACACCCTACTGAAGGAACTGTTCAGAACGGAAGCCACCGACACACACACACTGTCTCTCTCCGTAGGAAACAAACTACTTAGACTCATAAACTAAGAGGTACCTGTTAACTGAAACAGGTGGCTTAACTACTGTCTAGCCCCTGGCTACAGAGCTAATGGCTTCCTGTACACCACACACACACACACACACACACACACACACACACACACATCTAGACAAACACGGTCTGCCTCTGTCTAAACACACAGTCTGATCCACAGGAAATGTGTATATCTCTCCCAATGACAGGTTCCAACGTATAGCTCCAGCGCTTCCAGAGTGTGTGAAGTGCAGTGCAGCACTGCTTTCTCCTCTCTCTTCTGTACTTCTATAGCCGCTTCCTATTCAATCCAATGCACAGAATGCAAACATCATTCAGATACCTGTGAGGCTCTTGTCACTGGAAGGAGGAAAAAATGATACAGGAGAAAAAAAATGAAACTCAAGCAAACCCTTCTTTCTCTGTCTGTATCAGTTGACCTCGCTAATCTTTTTATGTAAAATGAAAGAGAAGAGAAAAGAGCTAAGGAGACAGAAGCAAGAGATCAGATTTCTCCATCAGTATCCGATTGTTGCCGGCTCTTTATGCGGACGCAGGGAGAAACTTTCTGTCTCTCTTTCTATACCTCGAACATCCATTTGCCTCTGTCTCAAAAATTACACGGGAAGAAAGAAGGAAAAGATAAAACAGCACATGTAACAATCTGTTTGCCAGTGTGTGTGTGTGTGTGTATGTGTATGTATGTGTGATGGGAGCAAAGTGAGGTTAGATTATAGGGTCTGGTCTCTGAGAGGGAGGTGGAGGGAGGCGCGGGGGGGGGGGCGGGGGGTTGGCGCTGCAGGGACAGCTAGTGACATGATGGGACTCCTAATGGTCATAATTGGCGGTGGCTTTGACAGCAACTATATGATAGCTGCACAATATACGCAACCCTGACTCTCTGTGTGTGTGTGTGTGTGTGTGTGTGTGTGTGTGTGTGTGTGTGTGTGTGTGTGTGTGAGTTTCTTTAAGGAGAAATTTACACAAAATTGCAGCTAGGTTGTTGAAGCGCTTGTTTGCAACCATCGGCTGTTTCTTTTTTTTTTTTTTTTCTTTGTGTGTATATGTGTGTGAGTGTGTGTGTGTCACATATAAATATTGTATAAACACAGTTGAGTTGGCTCCTGACAGGTGTAAAAGGTAGCAGTTAAGCTTGCTCCTCCACCTACCTGTTTTCTTTTTTTGGTCCTTTTAATGTGGCTTAAACACACTCACACACACACACACACACACACACACACACACACCGATGGATGACATTGTGTTGCCGTTTTTCAAAAAGCCAGCAGCTGCCTGTTATTGTGACTCCTTCAAAATGGAAATGAAACCTTCGACTGCTTATCCATTCATCCATCTGTCCATCCAGTGGACTCCATCCATCCATCCATCCATCCATCACCTTTTTCACTCATTTACTTTGCTATTTTTCAGACCATTAAATACCGTTGGCGTTCCAGCTGTAAATACACATTTGACTGCTGCGAATTCTTTCAAATTTGGCGCAGATTAACTCGTCTCGCGACGTGTCCACGTCACTTCCCGTCGTAAGCGTTTTTCATGTCGTTTTTTTTATTATTGAATAATGCAACTTCGGGTGAGTGAAATGAATCGAAATGACATTGCAATCACAATTACCGCACAACATCGAAAACATGCTTTACTGATTAAACCTCCTTCAACCTCAGGCAGTTTGTAATGAGTCTGTCATTAAAAACTCATGCTGTGCAGTCAAACATTGTTCAAAACCACAGATTTTTTATTATAAATTCTAGTGGAAATTCCATTTGTATCCAAAGACACCAAATATGTCAGAATGTAACCAAATATGTATAAAATTACGCACAAGTTAACGTATATGGGGTCATTTCTACAACCATAAAGTCTGCCAGTCAGGTGCTCATATGATATAATCATTCCTCCTGTTGTTAAGAAACTCTTCTAATCCAATGAAAGTGATGGGGAAACAAAATCCACTCCTCCTTTGCAAAAATACTTTCCAGAATGTATCTGTTATTATTATCATATTAAGTTATTATGAGGCTTCAGCTTTCTGATTAATGGGCTGCGGATTTTGTCCTCCTTCTTACACTGGAAGCATGTTAGAATGGGATCTTTTTTAACCGTACGGTATGAACAGGAGGAATGATTACAGCACGCGAAAACTATTACGACGCACATAGCCGCTATTGAAAAATTGCAAATTTAGTTGTAAGTGAAGTGTAGATTGCACTTCCCAAGAGTGAAAGAGTTGAGAGACCTATACAGCAGGGAGATATAAAAGGACAGGAAGAAAATCAAAACAGCAGACGATGTCTTGCACCTGAATGAGCAGTACTGTGTATGTATGTGTGTGTGTGTGTGTGTGTGAGCCAAAAACGCTCTCTCTGATCTTGGTTCAAAAGCAGCAGGGAAGAGGCTCAAAGCATTCTGGGTTCCAGAGAAGAGATGGAAGGAAGGAGGTAAAAGAAGGAATGAGGGATGACACAAAGCGAAGGGGGAAAAAAAAAAAAAAAAAAAAGTCAAGGAGAGAAGAAGATAGATACAGGAATGATTCCCCAGAGCTGACAAATCATTCAGAGCACAGATGGATACATGCTGCTCCCAATGCCTGGTTTGGATCAATTTTAAGAGTGTGTCGTATCTCAGTTTGTAACATGTTTAAGAGTATTTGACTTCTGATATTTTCTGCCATGTAGTTAAACTGTTTTATGGTCGTAAGACTGAGCTAAAATATTTATGATATTAATGTGAAATAGCAACAAAAAGGAGGACATCACCGCTCCCCTAAATAAAAAAAAAAGTAAACATTTATAGATATAGAAGACATATAGAGGAACAGCTGTAGTGATTGTGATAATTGATACTGAGCTCAGATCCAGAAAGTCTAGAAAAAGTGAAAAAAAAATGTCAGATTGTATATGTTTACACCCCAAAACAAGGATTTCTACTCCTCTAAAGTCTAACTTTGAAGTCATCTTTGGAAAGCCTGACAAAAGAGCGTGATTAGATTAAGAATTAGTGCCATTGAAAGTCAATGGGGGTAAGATAAGCTGTGGTACTTGATACTATTTGAGTCGAACCCCAGAAAGTTAAGGCTTTAAGTTCAGAAACAGTGCTGTCATCCCACTATGTGTGTGTGTGTGTGTGTGTCTGTGTGTGTGAGAGAGAGAGAGAGAGAGAGAGGGAGAGAGGAAGAGTCTGATGGTCTTAACAGTAAAACTAATAGTGGATGACTGCCTTAGCTGGAGGCTCACTTCTCTGTGAAGTTTCCAGCTGCTTTCAAAAGACACGCAGAGCACTTCACACACACACACACACAGATATGGACACACACACACATGCACACACTTTTTTTTGGAAAGTCAAACATAAAGCCGTCAAGGTTGGATTTTAAAAAGTTAAAGTAGAACAGGAAAAAGACAATTTCATGTGGCAGGATGGCATTACATAAATCTTCCCCCCCTTTTTTTTTTTTCTTGTCAATGTGAGTCATCTTCGCTTTCTGAGATCTCGGGGGTTCGTCTTATGATGGATGGAGGAGAGGGAGAGAGACAGGGGACACAAGGGAAAACAAGTGGGAGAAATTTACGCCTTAGTTTGGCGCAGTTTGTAGAGTAATGTGATGTTTTATGGCACGCTGTCTGACTCGGTTTCCTCTCATTTTATTTCATTTAGCCTCATGGTTTCTTTACTTGCAGTTCATTTCGAAGAAGACACTCGGCATCATGTCTGTTTATCTGTCTATGTGCTGTTTGGCTTAGTCATAAAGTCGGAGCTGTAAATGTTAAATGCACATTTGGCCACTAAAACATCCGGACGGTCCCTTAGTGTGTGTGTGTGTGAGAGTGTGTGTGTGTGTCATCGCTTAACAATGATGGTCAAGGTTTCTCTTTTTGTCTGACTGGGGGTGGGCGGCTGGACACTACTCTGCTCTTCTTTCCCCCTCCACACACACACACACACACACACACACACACACATGCAGAAACAGACACATGGACAGGTTCGGTCTCTGCGTGTTTTTTTTTTTTTTTTTTTCGCGGGAGGAAAGTGTTACGGGTCAACGGGAAAGGCCAGGCCTGCTTTTTCATTGGTCGACCCCTACTTCCTACTTCCTGGATGACCCGGCGCCATCTGGGGAAGTGATTGGCTGAGAAGAAGAAGCCTCTTGAGCAGGGTTGAGCATGGGTTGCCGCGGGTTACCCCTCCGAGGACTGTCACTCCAATGAGTCGTAGAGCCGCTGCTAATGATCAAACCAGCCTAGTCACGAACATCTTCACCTTCCGACATTTCAAAGGCCTCACCTTATCCATGAGATTTTTAAAGGGGTGTATGATGAACGGAACAAAAATATAAAATAAAACATTGCATTTAAATGGAAAGGAATCATATAACACTTTGCTTAAAGTCCCCCTTTTTTTTAATAAACGGTTAATAAATGGTTTACAACCCACTATAATATAGTTATAAGCAGATATAAGTGTTTATTAATGAATTTAATAACTCTAACTCTTCTTGTGGGCTCCCATAAGTGGAGGCTGGTGTGTGAACAGACGGTGAATGACAAAGAAAAACACAGATGTATGATGTAATAATATAAAATATGTCCTCATAGGAGACTAACAAAAGCTGTACATTAATAAATACTTAAACATCTACTTATAACTACATTATGATGTGTTATAAAGCATTAATTAAATGTTTGACACTGTTTATGACTAACAATAGTGGGATTTGGAGTAAAGTGTTGCTACGATAAACCGATAAATTGAATAGTTAAATGTAGTAGTAGTGAAATAAGGAGAAGAAGGAAGGACAGGAGAGGAAATAAGAAGATGAGATGAGATAGGAGGAAAAGATTTGCTCATTTTTCCCTTTTTTCCATATATCCTTCCTTTTTTTTCTCCATATTTTTGCTATAAATCTAGGTCAACCATCCCTGTTTCTTTCCTTCTCCCTTCCTTCTATCCTCCACTTGATTCCTTTCCTTTGTCCTCACCTCTTTTCACCCCCCCCCCCACTCCCCTCCCTTTCTGTCTTTACACCCCTCTGCCTCCTTCCTCTGCCCGTCTCTCCCAGTCTCTCCTGTTTATGAAGGTAAATTTATAGGTCTACCAGGAGCTGTTAGCTGGAGGTGGCCTCTGCTGCTCAAACCACAACAAGGCTTCACCCTCCACATGGAACAGAAACAGCATAGTGGGCATACTGGGCTATTTCCATCACCGCACATTTACACATGATAGCGCACTCACACCTCTCATTATCAGCTAATGAGCATCCCCGTTTTTTTTTTTTTTGTTCTTTTTTTTTTCTCTTCCCGCTCTCCTCCTCCTCCTCTTGTGTCCCGCCTCGCTCGATCATATTCCTGATGAGCGGTTGGGTGGTTTTTCTTTATTTTTTTCCCCTCCTTTATATTGCTCCATCTAGCATTTGTTTTTTATTGGTCTACAAGGAGCAGTTAACCAGTGGTGGGCTCCACTTTTTAACCAGCACATGTGTTGTACTGTTTTTCACACACCGCTGTTATAAGTCAGCTCACTCAGTACATAGTTATATCATTTATGTAGTGTGTCCTCCCTGCCGTGCATTCGTCTTGTTTTATACTTTGCTGAAAACACGGCCTGGTGTATAAACTGAAGCTGAAAAAAAAAGCCTAATAACTCCTCTATATCATGTTTTTTTTTTTTTTTTCTTTCAATGAAATCCGGACACCGAGCTGCTTTTTTTTTTGTGTGTGTCGCGTCGACGGAGAGACCTGTCTCTCACGCAACCCTCCACTTGACTCACATCATCACGGAGAGTGTTGTGTTTCTGTCATAACAAAAGGCTGTTCACTCTTTGGTGGTCTGATCCCTCTCCCCACATTAGACAGTCAATTAGCCACAGAATGGAGCGAGCTTACTGGATAATAGGAAGTAAAGCTGGTCATTCACACACAAGCACGCACAAACACAATTGCATTAAATCTTATATCTGAATTTAGATTAAAAAATCATTTAGTAGCTGCGGGGTGTTCAAATGAGCCCACCAGACTTCAAGAAACAACACAACAATTGTTCATTGATACATTTTTATACAATAAAACGCACACATTGAAAGAAAAAATTAAAATGATAAAGAAACTAAAAGAAAAATGAAACGTCTTTGTTTTTGTGCTTTTAAATTACTAAAAGGATTGTTACTGTTTAATACATTAGTCTTGTTTTGGTAGTTTTGACCATCATTCCTAGTGTTGATAAAAAAAAAAACTTGGCAACATTTATGAAGAAGAAGTCAGACCAGGTTCTTAAAAACCTCCAGGTTAGCCAAACTAATAAACTGGAATCATCCTTTAAAAGTAAGATAAGACAAAGTAGACATTTTTATGATTTTGACATTTTTTTTTTTCCCTGTGTGGAGTTTGATATGCACTTTGTTGTAAATCATTCAATATTTCTAATCTTTTTTTTTCTCCCTCTCCCTCTCTCTCTCCGGTGCCATGCCCTGCCTGTCTCCACTTCCTTCATCTCGTCACCTCAGGTAAGTCAATCTCCTCTCTTTTCCACGCACACACACACACACGTTCAAACACAACCTGTGTAAAATGTGCGAGTTCATTCTACTGTAGGAGCAGGAGAACATAGGACTAGGTGTGGAGAGGTGGTGGAGAGAGGGGTGTGGGGTGGGGGGGCGTGAGTTTAGGGGTAAAGTGGGGGGTTGAGGGTGGTGGTTTTGGTGGTGGGGGGGTTAGACTTTTATGAAGTCACTATGAGAAATGGCCTCGACTTGTGTGGCTGGCTGTTAAAATGGTCCCAGGCCATTCAGCGAGAGCGGGGTTACAGAGTATCAGTCAGCCCGGGCTGAATGGGAAATCAGCTAGCCTCACACTCACCCCTAATGATAATAGCTCTTAGCAGACACACACACACACACACTCTTTCTCTCTCACACACACTCACACTGACTCCTTCGTGCACACACACACACACACATGCGTGACTCATTCACAGGTTAAGCTCATGTTGTTATCCAGAGTGACTTAACATGAGCGCCTCGGTAGCTCCAATTAGTGGATCACAAACATCACAGGCAACAAAATATAAGGAGTCTTACTGCCCCAGTACATTACTGTGACCACTAAAATGCTAATCACACACACACACACACACACACACACACACAGTCACAGTCACACACACTCTTCTGGAGGCATATAATCTGTTTTCATCCACACCTTTTACTTTCTGCCTTTGACTTGTTTTTGTTTCTTTCAGTCATGTAGCTCTCTACTTCTCTGTCACTCTCTCTCTCTCTCTCTCTCTCTCTCTCTCTCACACACACACACACACACACAGAGTCACACACAGAAGCTGTAATTCCTCAGGGTGGCGGTAGTCATGTCAGAGGTTTTTACTGATCGCTTGTCGTCTGGTGGGACCAAGGTGACATTTCCTCTTACGACCCTAAATGTGAAACATGGTGTATGTCTACTTGTGAGCGTGTGCGTGTGTGTCTGTGTGCGTGTGTTTGTGTGTGTGTGTGTGTGTGTGTGTTCCTCTTTAGATAATGAGGGGTCTATATGCAGGGCCTGCAGGATATTAAATATGTAACAGCAGGTTGGAAATGGTGGACAGAGGTGGCTTGTCAGACACACAAACAGACGCACACACACACTCACGGTTGAAGTGTTGACAAGTACAAGACACTTTCTTTCTTTCTTTCTTTCTTTCTTTCTTTCTTTCTTTCTTTCTTTCTTTCTTTCATCTGTTCCAGAACAGACATACAGGTGTCCGACTGTTTCAGCACAGTAATTAGTCACAGAAACAGACACACACTCGAGCTCGTAGGAATAGATGTTTGTTGTCCGGGGGGCGGGGGGGGGGGGTGTACATGGGAAGTAGTCACCCCTCCCCATTCCTCTGTCTGGAGACACACACATAAACCGCTGCCATCTTTTACCCATCCCACCCACTGAATTCCACAGGATGGCTGCATTTTTTTTTTTTTTTTGGCACTTTTTAATTTAAACATAAAAGGCCAGAAAAAGGATAAAATAACCCCAAAACGTTCTCTAGTTCTACTAAAACAGTCATTTAAACACCAACATTGCCTCAGACTTCAAACTGGTTCAACCTTTTCTCGCAGATTGAAGAGATAGTGGTTTTTCTCTACAGAGCATACGCAGACCTTTGGTGGACTGTTGTTTGGTTGCTAGGATGACTTCACAGCTATTCCCCAGCTGTGGCCATGTAGGACACACACACACACACACACACACACACACACACACACATACCAGGCAGTTTGTACCATTCAATAGGGGTTCCCACCCTCTCTTAGCCTCAAAGATGCCCATCTTAAAGACCCCAATCTATCTCTTCTTTTTTTTCTTCCTCCTTCTCTCTCTCTCCCTCTTTTCCTTTGCCTCCAGCCTTTTATCACCTCTGTCTTTATTCTCTCATTTTCTCTTTACCTCTGCCAAGATTGATTTCCTTTCTCACTATCTCAAGCAGCCCTCTCTTGTGCTCTCCAATACAGTCAGTGTGACTTACTAATATGCACACACACACACGTACACACACACGTACTTTTGAGAATCACAGTAATGGGATTAGAAGGGTCTGCTGAAATATTGAAGAGTCCCGATGCAAATAATGAATAGGCTGACAATGTATCTGGATAAGTGTGTGTTGGGTGGTAGTGTAGGTGTTTGGCTGTGTTCTGTGTAGGTGTGTGTGTGTGTGTGTGTGCGTGATAGCCTGGAGGCAAAAAAAAAAAAAAAAAAAAAAGTACCAAGCACACACACTTGAACACACACACAGTGATCTGCATTAGGTTGTAACACCGCTCTTCATCACCCAGCACTCTGTATGCTCACCCCACAGTGACACCCCACTTACATCTGTCTTACAGCACGAGAAGGGTGGGGAGGGTGAAGCCTTCGTGGGTGTGTGTGTGTCTGAGTGTGTTTGTCTTCATGCATGTGAACAAAGTACGTGTGCAAATGTGTGTGTGTGTGCGTGTGTGTGTGTGTGTGTATCCTACCAGTGTCTAAGGTTGCTGGCTGAATGGAGGAGAAAATTAGACCTGATATGATAGTCACGCTTCACACTGTCAATGTGTGTGCGTGCGCGTGTGTGTCTGTCTGTGTGTGTGTGAGTGTGTGATGATGGTCACTGGAGCCAGTAGTACACAAAGACAGCGGGAATATCAACAAGGTTTTGATAGTAAGCACATTGACAAGACCCAGATGTGAGAATTGTTGATTTTTCGCTGTTTGCTGATACGAGTTTCTAATTCACCACTCGTGAGTACGGGAGATACATTTGTATTTCTTCGCCCGCAAAGAGGCGAACTGCATCTCCCTTTTTTTTTGCAACATCGAGTGTGAAGAAACGGCAACGTGTTTAAAACAATTTTGGTAAATCACATTTTTGCACAGAGTTAGATCGGAAGATGCTACGAATGTTACAGTTTTCTTGCAGGAGCCGATATGAAAAAGAAGCTGTCTACATTGACATAAATGAAAAGGTTGCATTTTTTTTTGACACAATATGATTGATTGATTGATGTCAGCTGATGGCTGTAGATCAATTTGAGTATAGTTGATTAAGTAAAACAAAATATAAGCTTTCTTGTAGTAGTTTTCCTACAGTACGTTACCTTTAAGGTCTTATCCCTCACAGCGCTCGTGTGCTTTAATGAGTCTTAGTCCCCGGTTGACTCTAAATTTACTCACTTTGAGTCACAGGATGAAGAAGTTGCAGAAGCTTTGGTCTAGTCCATCGCCATTTCTCTCTCTCTCTCTCTCTCTCTCTCTACTTAGATTAGACTGTTGGAAGTAGTAAGAGACACAATCCAGAGCCGGTATAATGACCTGCTGGCTGTTATCAACTCGGTCTTATGTTAAACGAGACAGGAGAATGGACCTGAGCAGTCAGTGGTTAGCCGAATGGCCGCGGCGTCTAAGCGGCACAGACAACACGGTGATTGATTCTCCAGTTTAGAGGATGGAGAGGCAGAGAGAGTGGAGGATAAAGATAGAGGAAGAGGGACAGAGGGTACACGAAAGCTAGGGAAAGTGTCTGGAAGCTCCCAGTCACAGTGGTAGCTGCTGCATAGTGGGGAAATAGACAGAGATGATCAACACAATAAACAGCTGGTGTGTATAGTCTTTTTTTTAAAGCATTTCACTGGACGCAACATTCTTGAATAACATCCAGGGCTTATATATATATAGGAATATATAATCACTCTACACACTTTATGTAGGCACTGCAAACATGCCAATCCAAATAGCTCATTTGGTCCGGTGTTGAAAATGAACTAGTGACCCTATTTATGGCTGAATCACATTGCAGACAGTAAGTCAAAAAAGTCATGGTAGCCATCGACTATCTCTGACAAACTCAGTGAACAATCCTGACAAATAACTAGCTAAACACACTACTTGCCGCAGAGCTCTGGAGCTATAAAGAGGCGATAGCGCTGCATGGAAGTAGTGCCGTGTTTTCGAACATTAACATATGGATTAAGAGCAGAGAAGTGAATTACGTTGGAGTGGCTGGAAAAGCGTCTATAAACATTTCAGTACTTTTTTTTTTCTACGAGCGGGTCCGCGTTAGAATCTGTTGTAACAGCTGTGAATCTATGTTGACTACAAATGTCATCAAAGGAACAAACTTTACAAAAGCTACGCGCCACTCTAGACGCCACACGTTTTGATGGAATATCCCTTTAAATGTTGAGCTGCGGCTTGATTCTTTTATCTTTTGTTTACTTCGCCGTCACCGAGGTTTCTCATTAATATGGGCGGTTTCTACTCAACTACTGCTCAGTGAGTGTCATCCCAGTGCTTAATTCATTCAAATTCAGTCATAATCACACCCAACTGGATAAGGGGTCATGACTGACAGGTGTTTGAACCAATAGCGTGCAGGTGTAAATCCCTCCCTTAGGAATAGACAGTCCTAATCAAGCCCTTGTAATACACTAGTTCCCGTTAGCTCCCAGGGGCTAATTAGCATTCTAATTACTGATTGCAAATGAGAGCGGCGTTGATTGTGTTCCGCCTGTGAGTGGAGAGGCTCAAGAGAGAGAAACACACACACACACACACACACACACACACACACACACAAATAGGCATCTTGCACACGTACACACTGTCATACTCACACACACACACTGAGTGATCATCGTTAAGAAGCTTATCATGCTCTTGTTCCTCTGTGCATTTCCAGTCCCCTCTCATCTACGGTGTCTCATTAGGATCATAATGCAGTACATATACACACACACACAAGCGGGACACGCGCGTAGACATAAACGTGCGAGCACACCTACACACACATACGGCGATGAACATTAAAGATGGTAATAAAGGAACAAACATAAAACATTATATACTGCCAAAGTGTTGCTGTTGTTCCTACCAATTAACACAGCAGTGATTTACAGCTGGGACACACACACACACACACGTACAAACCACAAATGCATCACACACTCCCCAAGTACACACTCGTGTGTGTTTACGTGTGTGCAAATAAAGTTTGGCAGGGTGATACAGTACAAAGTGAGGCAGCAATAATAATAATAAGGGAATAATTCCTTACTCCAGTGTTAGAAATCATCCATATGTGTGTGTGTGTGTGTTTTTGTACGTGTGTGTGTGTGTGTGTGTGTGTGTGTGAATGAGGGGAGAGATAGTGTGTGGGGGAGTAGATAAGGGTGAACTCACCAACAGCAAATCATCATATTATGCTGCTCAGTTAGGCGCTTTAACAAGGCTCCTCTAAGCTGCACTGCAGTCCAGCGTCTGTGTAAGTGTGTGAGAGTCTGCGTGAGTGCGAGTGTGTGTGTGTGTGTGTGTGTGTGTGAGTAAAAGAAACACCTTCCATACCTCTACTGTACTTGATCGCCGTAGACAATCGTAGCTGTTTTTCCTCCCACTCCTGTTCACTTTCTATGTGTCGTCCTCACGCTGACTGAGGAATATTACACTTCTATTCAAATGTCATCTTGTTATAAAAAGAGTCCTCATACTATTTCCTTCGATATCGAGTGTTAACATTACATTCCTGAAGGTAGCGTTTCATGCATTTGGCATGCGTAGTGTTCTTTGAGTTCTTTTATTTTTATTAGATTTAAGGTATAGGTTTATATTTTTTGGTATGTTTTTACTGATATTGCCTCATAATATATTTTTTTTATGATTTGCTGCTAAAGACACCATTTCATTGGAATCATTTAAGAGTCTGTTTGTAATAACACACACACACACACACACGCAAACCGTCACCTGGGGTATTGTCTCGTCTTAGATTGTTCTGACCATATTCTGTGTAAAATTGGTGGAGGAAAAAAAAATGGTGAAATTGGAGACTCTCTCTCTCTCTCTCTCTCTCTCTCTCTCTCTCTCTCTCACTCTCACTCTCTCTGCCAGTGTGTGTGATGTGATTGATGCTCGGCAACCGGTGTTTACTCTTGTTGGCCAATTGAAAACCCAGCGTGGCAGGCTGGGAAAGCACAATGGGGAGAGGAGCTAAAGTGGCGGTGTGAGGTGCTGAACACTGACACCGAGACAAATAGATAGAAAGCTGTTAGAGAGGAGAGGACACAGTGGGAGGGGAAGGCAGGACGAGCCTGACACAGACTGCACAGAGAGGGAGCATTAGATTTGATTTCAGCAAACGGAGAGGAGTAGAAAAAAAAAAGGAAGGAATTATAAAAAGGAAGGAGAAAAGGAAGGGAGGGTAGAAGAAAAGAAAACCTGCCAAAGAGAGAAAGAAAGACAGTTTAATGAAAGGCAGTAAACAAAAGGCCAATAAGGGAATCCAACACATCCACAGACATAATTTGAGTGATGGATGGAGAAAGGCAGATGGTTTTAAGTAACAGACAGAAAGAGCTGTAACGAGTGGTGAGAGTGAGGGAGAGACGGACGTGAGAGAGAGAGAGAGAGAGAGAGAGAGAGAAAAGGACAAGAGAAGAGGAGAGTGGGAGGGATGGAGGAGTGGAGATGCTGGTCATCCCTGTCAGCGGGCCTTTTAAATGAAAGGCGACAGTGTGTGTTGGGGAGAAGATTGGAAGGCATTAAGGCCTGGCATGTCCTGTGACACCCTGAGAGGCAGAGAGACCCAGAGAGAAACAGGGGGAGAGAGAGAGAGAGAGAGGCCAATTGAATTCTTCTACCAAGTGCCCACTTGTCCATGTTAAATCTCTCAGTGTATGTGTGTGTGTGTATGTGTGTGTGTGTGTGCATTTGTACAATATGTGTGTATGTGTGTATGAGATCCTGAAAGGTGAAGTGATTTAGTGAGAACAGAGGAGAGGGAGGATCTATAACAGCCACGTTGCCCTTTGTTCACGACCAAAGCCTTTGCCTGGCTTATCGGCTGCACAGATTACTGCTGTATCGATGGCGATTTGTGTGGGGTGGTCCGTGTGTGTGTGTGTGTGTGTGTGTGTGTGTTTATACATAAATGAGAAAGAGAGGAGTGGAATGTAAATCAGATAGACGTTTTGTGCCCGAGGATGTTCTCACTGCTTGACACTCAAAATATAACACACACAAAAAAAAGCATTTATGTGGCAATACAGACATGTTTGTAGTTTTAAAGGTGTCAGCGTTTCAACTTCCTTCACTTTCAGTCCTGCTGGGACCATCAGCCTGACCCGCCATGAACCAACAATCCCTCTTAACTCTTCATACTTTATTTGTATGATTTAGGGGGAAAAATACGTAATAATTCCAGGAGGTAATCGTCTCTGTGAGTCACACTGTAGGTCTTGTGTACTCTTTCCTTGGAATTGATTGCAAGGTACAACTCTGGAAACTCTTTCACCCCCTGAGGTCTGTGATGTATAATGAGGTCAAAACAACAATGATAAGAAAAACGGAAGTGTGCGGGACAACAGCCAGATGAAGCAGAATGTGTACCGCTGAGACTCACAAGTGCTGTTTCATTCTTTCTCTTCTCCATTTATTTATTTTTTTTTTATCTATGTAAAAGGTTTCTTTTCTCCTCTTTTTTCTTACCAGGCAGACACGTCCGTCGAGGAATATAGACAGATATTTGACATGTATAATCAAGACATCAACATGTACACATTAGCCAGACCGGCCCTGCTCAAAGCACTCAAGCTTTGACGGGCTTGGAGATGCTCATTTCCTTGTTTGACCACAATGAAACCACCTTTATGGGTGTGTGTGTGTGTGTGTTTGAAAGAGAGAGGGATCGGGGAGGGGAGGGGAGGGGGTGCTTGTGTAAGAGTGTGTGTTTCTTAATAGAAGGTGGTTAGAGGTGTCACCCTGCACCCATTTTAACGTGCTCCACAATTACAGCTGTCACGGCTTGAAGATAATGTCTCAGGCTGCTTTTTTTTTTTTGTTACACATTCACACACATACATACACACACACACACTAAAAAGTTGAAATATGGTAGACAAGGAACAGGCCCTCGCTCATAAAAAATGCTTCAACGACCTCCATCACCCTTGCGTGTGTGTGTGTACGTGCGTGTGCATGTACTAAAGATGCAAGAGGGCTATGTGGTCTATGCCTCCGCGCATGAATTATTATTGTATGTGTGTGTGTGGATGTGAGCTCACGTACGAGTGTTTGCGTGTGCACTTGTGTGTGTGTGTGTGTGTGTACGTGACAATATTTGCTTTGTTGAACGAGCCCCTTGGTGAGCGTCACGGCGGTTGTAGCATTCCTCATGCAGCAGTAGAGCTGCTCCAGTGATGTTAAAAACACTGTAACAGCCGCACACTTTAAGACTCGTCCGAAGACCTGTTTTAAGGAGACAGCAGGTAAATATAACATGTGAAGATGTGAAATGCTTGCACGCAACATCGTTCCCAGAATAGACTCCCGGAATAGAATATAGCTCGCTCTGTCCCTCCTTTTTTTTTTTCCCCTCCCTCCCCCTAAATCAAGGGTTTTGATCCTTTCCTGGATAATTAGGAGATGGTGTTACAACCGTATGCATAGACACAATACTTCTTTTACATCTCCGAGATGTAGAGGCGGTTGAAGAAATGCTTTCCTAGGTAATCAAACATTTTATATATGCCATGCCGGAAATGATGTGAGGTCCCTGAACCCTGTGAACTGCAGTAATAAGAACGATAAGGGTGTAAATTGTTCCACCCGAACAGGTGCAATAAAAAGAACAGGTGAGAGAAGGAGATGTACGAGCCCACACAGCACTGAGAGGAGAGAGAGGGTCTAATGAGGCAACATAAGTGAAAGCACCTGTGTGGGGGCCACCATGACTGCATTTTTTTTTTTTTTGTATTTTGGAGATTTTTAATACATATATCAATCATTGGTCTAAAATCCTAGAATTTGTCAAAACGCATCATGCTCTAAAACCCAAGTATTATACACAACACCTACTGGAGATCGCAAGATTCTAAATGATTTGTTTCAGAGTCCAAACAGCAGCTGAAAAACCAGCTCATCATGTAGAAGCTCATTGAGTCGCTGTTCTGGAGCTTTTGATTCGACCGCACAATGAGTTTGCTCATTCTACTCATGGAAGTGTTGATTTTCACATTTCCATTTTTACACAGAACTTTGACGACCTCTTGTCTATGCTTATACAACAGCTGTATAAAACCTGTATTTACAGTAGCATAAAGGTATACAGTATACCTAATAAACTCCAAACCTCTGTAACTTAAAATAATATCAACCCTATTGAATTAAACCTAATGGTATTTAATATCATGCATCATATAAAACCATGTCCCATTGATCTTTTCTGTGTCCGTGCAGCAATTGGGTCTATGTGGCATGAATTTCAACAGTTTATCATGTTTGCTGCTAAATTTCATAACACAGAGAGGGTCACCATCCTGCTCTTTATGTCTGTTTTCTTGGACTTAAACATGGTTTTTATATGCATACCTACATCATACCACATATCCTGTGGTATTACAAGCCTTTACAAAGTGATTCTTTCTTTCTTTCTGTCTTTCTTTCTTTCTTTCTTTCTTTCTTTCTTTCTTTCTTTCTTTCTTTCTCCACCCCTTCAGTAGAAACTCTCCAGATGAATATGGCTGCTAAATGGTGTGTTGTATTGACTTCACCTCCTCAATATCTGACCTCACTGTCATAAGCAAGACAACCCCAGGCTTTGAGTGTTCTTGGTATACCCCTCTCTCTCTCTCTCTCTCTCTCTCTCTCTCTCTCTTTCTCTTTCTGTCTCACCCTGCCTCTCTCTACCCTGTCCTTGAGTGCTCCATAGATTGGTAACATGACCTCTAATTCTCCCGAGACGAATATGTGCACACGGATAAAAATGAGACAAACGACAAGACGGAGAAGAAGAAGAAGAAGAAAAAAATAACCCCGAATGTCTGAAGAAGAATTGACTCGGTGGTGTTTTAATGTCATGCATTTAAGATGATGATGGGAGATTACACCACATGGTGCACGCACACACACACACACGCATACACACACACACACATATGCACACATTTGGCTTTGGAGTGTGTGAAATCAAATCTCTCCAAATCTCTATGCGTCATGGAGTTGAAGACACAAACACAGATGATCACTACTCGCACACACACACACACACACATTACATGCATGCACGCTTACACATAAGCAAACACGTGCATTCGACACACACACCTCATACACACCGACGCAGTCGCACACATGGAGGGGTAACCCTGGTAGATTTATCAGTGGAGGTCTGCAACACAGTGGCTGCCTTTCTCATTTCATAGGCCACCGGGGCAGAACAGGCATAGGCTTGTTCAAATCCAACCCAGCAAGACCAACACGTACACACACACACACACACACACACACACATGCATGCATACACACTTTCTCTTTAGCGGCTTAACAGATGCCAGCCAGAATCAGTGGAGAGGAAAGGAGGGAGGGATAGAAGAGGGGAGACAGAGACAAGCTGGTGGAAGGAAGAAAAAAAAAAAAAGAAGATATTGAGCACTTCTGAAGAGACAGACAAAGAGAAGGGAAGGATGATCAACACAGACCAAGAGATGCAGAAAGAGAGAGAGAGAGAGAGAGAGAGGGAGACATGCAGGTTCTTCACTGAATACAGAGATATCATGTCCATGGACAACTGGATGAGTAGTTCATTCTACCCCTGTTGAAACACACACACGCACACACACACACACACATGCACGAAATGCAGGCAAGCTAAGAGGGGAAACAGGGGAAAGCTGACTGCACTGTGTCATAGACATTTTGTATGTGTGTTTGTGTGTGCATGTGTGTGTGTGTGCGAGTGTGTGTTTGCACATTCTCAATGGAGAAAATCTGTGTTTTCGGAGTGCAGCACTGTAAGACCGAAATTTAATTGGATTCTTTGGAAATGATGCAGGCTTATTGGTGTAATGGCTTGCTCATGGTGCGGTTGGAGTGAGTCCCTGTAACAATACCTAGTGCCTCGTTAGCTTGGCAGCCACACACACACACTCACACACACAGACACACACACGCACACACACACATGCTAAAGAGAGGGTGTAACAAGCGGGCAGACCATGGGTGGGTTTGAAGCTTTGATGAAGGGCCCTATAAGCTGAAAATGGCTACTGTCTGCAACAAGAGCTCGGCGGGAGGACAAATGAGGACACACATATGCAGACACACACACACACACACACACACACACACACACTTTGCAAGTGCGCTCACATCTGCATTCATAAACACACATATTGTATCATTTAAGGCACCTTTATTCTTTTCAGATTACATGTTTTTGTGTCAATTTTACTTTAATAGATGAAGTTCAAATGCTTTGAGAAATAAGAGTGCAGCCAAGCCCTTTAGCAAACAGTGAAGCTCCACAAAGAATGTAGTCTTTGGATGATTATCGCTTCTTCGTTCCCATGGTATCACAACTGACCGGGCTTCTGGAAATGACGACGAGCCCATCCTGTTTTTCCTCTCTCCGTTCCCTTGTCCTCTCTTTCTATCTCTTTTTTTCCCTCCTCTCCCCCTGCACGCGCTCATAAAACTCCGAGACCTCAGAGGTACAGCCGGTTGTTTCAGATGAGTAGACAAACACTTTACACCTTCCTCCATGTCTTCATTCTTCTTCTTCTTCTCAACCTTGGTGGCTTTCAAAAAAAAAAAAAGCAAGCAGGCAGGGTAGATCTGGATGAAGGGATGGAAGGACGGAAGGTTAAGGTGCTCTTTGATCTGACTGGTTTCAACCGAGGGAAAATAAAGAGGCAGCCAGGGAAAAATATACAAGGCCCCGGGTGGAGCCTGGGCTTCACCCGGGGGAGGCGACCCAGCGGAAGAGCCCTGTGTTAGGCTTGAGTGCTGCCCGGCAGGGCCAGCGCTGCTCGTGTTATTCTAACATGGTTAGCACATGGGCTAAACTCCCCAGTCATTTATTTAACACACAGACTCCCCACGGCGCTCCCAGATGCCACGAGGCTAAAGGGAGCTACAAACACCTTATGTGAGGTTGACCCTACAGAGCAGTTTGTTGTTTTTTTTATATTTTTCTCCTGTGTTTTCTCCTTTTTTTTTTGTCCCGTAATTTCCAGTAAATGTCTGCAGGTCGCTCCAGACGAGAGTCTGAAGGTGCATGGCTGCACTGCTGGTATGATATTCTGACCTGTCATGCTATTTTAACCAGCACTATGTTCTAGTCTGTATGGCCAGATTTACTTGTTAGAAGCCCCACTGGCAAAAGTCTTCTGGGCCCCTATTGACCCCTCCGCCATACCCCGACCACAGCACTGTAGACTATACATGGCAGTCTCATTATTTGCCCAGAACCTAGAAACCAACAAGTGCTCCTTTGATTGAATAATCTGATTCTAGGTTTGTCAGTTTGTTTGACATAGTGATTAAACACATTTATTCATGAATAAGCGGCATGTGAGCACCATATAAACTAAAATAATAAAAAAAAAAATGAAGCAGGGCCAAAAGATAAGGTAATAATGAGGACTCACCTTAGTTGATATTGTAATACCTAGTTTAGCAAATTCCCATGCACATTTTTAGTCAATCATTACACGTGCAACTCACTGACACACAGTGAACTTGGTGCTTTCAGGGCCAAGGGGAGTCGCCCAGTGTGCCATCTTGGTAAATTTCATCTAATATTTTGTGTTGTGTTACAGTTTAAAAAGTGACTAAAGCTTCAGCTAACTTTTATTTTCATTGTGCATTCATCTGCCTATTATTTGTGTGATCAATTGATTCATTATTTAGTCTATTGAATATAAAAGTAAAACATGGCCTTTACAATTTCAGAGTCAAAGATAATCATAATAAACATATTCACTTTTCTGTTTTGTCCTGCTAATAGTCCAAACCCCAAAGATATCCTGTTTAATATCATAGAAATCAAAGTAGAGCAGCAAATCTTCACTTTTGAGAAGCTGCAACCAGATTATATCAATTGTCACTTATTCTTCTTCTAATTCTTATTTCTAATAGTCAGTTTCAGCTCTACATTAAAGAAACAGTAAATAAAGGCGGCCTTACATAATATAAAAGAGTTGATTAATGCTTTCCATTTTGCACATGAACTCAGTCACACACACACAGACACACACACATACCCATACACACCCATGCACAAAAACAGCAATTGGATGCCAGTTGGACGTTCACTGTTTTAGCCTTGTGATATTTGGCAACCTTGCTCCACAAACAGACAGTGCACACAATCCCACTGGGCAGCTTGCTATACCACCGAGTGTATGTGTGTGTGTGTGTGTGTGTGTGAGTGTGTGTTTACCCAGCGAGCAGCAGCAGCTGTGTCAGTAATAGCTCTCTAAGCTGCGGGCTAATGACAGAACTCAGAGAACGGGACTCTAACATGGATAGATGTTTAACCCCGTTTAGCCCCGATCTGGAGACCACTGGGCAAACACTACACACACACACACACACCTACACACACACACACATTATCCCTGACCCTATTTCTTTTCTGGTGGCTTTAGTATTGTGTATGTGTGTGTGTGTGTGCATGTGTGTATAAAGGAGACAGAGAGAGAGAGAGACATATAGGGAGTAAAGAGAGGGGGAACAACATCCTTCACCCTATATATCAGTCCTGCCTCTTTTCCCCCTGTTCCCGTGGCAACAAGACCCCACACACAACAACCAGACCCCAAATCACCAACCCTCCCACCACATACACACACACACACACACACACACACACACACACACACACAAAGGCAAACACACACACTGTCCTTTGGAGAGCAAGAGGGGGCAGGTGGTCACATCGGTAGAGTGTATATGGGGGGTTGTTAGCTTTTAGGGTTTGTGTGTGTGTGTGTGTGTGTGTGTGTGTGTGTGTGTGTGTGTGCGTCACAGCCTGCTCATCGCTCAGCCAGCAGTCTATTGTCCGGTCCCATGAAGTGACTGTGAGGTCTAATTAGCAAGTTAACAAGTTAAGAGGTGGAGTCTGTCAAACGCTTAGCTCTTTCACCCCGAGGGTCAGCCCACCACTGCTGGGTATGTATATGCATATGTGTGTGTGTGTGTGTGTGTGTGCGTGTTGAGTATATGGTGGTAAAGAGACTCACCAGTCCCATTTCAGAGGGCCTCTCTTAAGCTGTAAGAATGCTGATTGTACAATAATTGATGAAAACACAGTTTATTTATAACTATATTCCTAATTTGACCCATGAATTGATGAATGAATCAATTTTCTTTTCTTTTTGAGACATCTCCTTTTTCTATGATTAGTGAAGAAAGACAGATCTGGAGGAGAAAGTATGAGTAAGGAAACACTTAAAGGGAAAACTGAAGTTAAAGGAATAATTCAACATTTTTGAAAATTCACTTTCTTTCCGGTAGATGAGAAGATCGATACTTAAGAGGCTTCAATCCTCTTTTCTATCTCTTGAACAGAAAGTGAATCTTTAAACATTCCCGCATAAAGTATCGCTGTTTCACCCAAAAAAATAATGTCACTTTTTTTTTTTTTTCTTTTTCATCAAAACCTATTAAACAGAAGCTTATGGGAAGTCATAATAGTAGTATTAGCAGTAAATGTAGCAAACACTGTGAAAGCACCAATAATATGAAATGCAACAGTTGTATTCTTTTGAGTGTGTGTGTGTGTGTGTGTGCATGTTTTGCTGAGAAGCCAGTGGTGTAATAATCAGTGCGGTGAGACTCTGGGTCTATTCTGGGCGTCTTTACGAGGTTTGTCGAGACTCATTTGTAACCAAACCTGCCACAGTAACGGAGGGGAGGAAAAAAAAAAAAAAATGAGTGAAGTTCAAATTCCTGTCTCTCTCTACCAACATCTTAACCTCCTTCCCCACATCTACTTAATTCACTCATTCAAAGCCTTGATGCATTTGCTTTATTTTATTCATATTCATATTCTCCTCAACCACTTTCTGTCTGTGTTACATTCCATCTATTTCATTTGTCCTTTACTATCCCTCCTCCCATCCTTTCCACATGGTTGGCCAATCCATCTTTCTCTACTCTCTTCCTCCTCTCTTTCTCTGTCTTATGCACTCTCTGTCTTTCTCCCTGTTAATCTGTCTGTCTCTATATCACTCCCTCAATGAACTGAAGCTCCTTACCTCCCACAAAGGCAGCACCATATTTCTCCTCTTAAACATCGGGGGCAATGTGCATTGTCTCGCTGTGCAATGGAACTTGCCTACAATAGAGGTGGATTGCTCAATGTGTGTGTGTGTGTGTGTTGGTGTGTGTGTGTGTGTGCAAAGTAGGGGTTCCCCCACCCCCCTTTAAGCAGACAAAGACCCCAATTTGTCACCTCATGTACAGCTGTTGACCGGGTGGGTTCGGTTTGTATGTGCGCGTATGTTCGTATCCGTGTGTGTGTGTGGTTGTGTGAAATTGGGGGGAGGGAGAAAAAAAAAAAAAAGCAAGGAGGAGGCAGAGGGAGAAAGTGAGGCGGGATACCCTTTCCTGCCCCAGTACAACCTCAGAGGGGGCAGAAAGGGTGTTGGGGAAGGTGGGGTGGGAGGTGGGAGCGAAGGGGGGGGGGGGGGGGGGGTGAGAGCATAGTAAGTAAAAGGGGGTAAATGGTTTTCTGCCCCTTTTCTGTGGGAATGTTTGTGTAAGAGGACAAAGCAGCAGCCACTCTGTGTTGCTGTGTGTGTGGGAGAGTGAAAGTGTAGGGGGTAAAGGGGATGGTTGGGTGGCGGGGTGGGGCGGGGCGGGAGGGTGAAAGCAGCTCTCGGGAGAAAGGAGGAGTTTGGGCAGGGGAACACCCCCTCCATCCTCCATCCTCCATCCTCTGCATTTATCTAACCTCTCCATCCACTAAAAGCATGCGGGTCCATCACTGCTGTGCTTATCGCAGGAGTGTGAGTTAGTGTGTGTTTTACACATGTGGCTTCAAATGAATGCCTGTCAGTCACATCCAGTAGTATGACTTCTTCCTAAATAGTGCCATTTATTTTCATGAATGACATACTGTAGGCTACAAGTATCCAGTGTCACAGGCTTCAGTTGGCTACCAGGTGCTTGTTTCAGACACTGAATAGAACTTTTGTATACTTTCACTTAACCAGAAATGACTTTTGGAAAGTCTAAAAAAATGGCTCAAAAATGCATTTAACATTATTACCAAGCTGAGAATGGAAAGGACTGCCTAATATACTGTATATGCCTATAAGATATCTTTAAGACTCTTGAACTGAGAGCATATCAGCCAACAGAAGACAACAGCACTGTTTGCTCTTGGTTCCGCTTTGAAGTCGTTTACAGGGAATTTGAATGGGACTATAAATAGAAAAAGAAGGAAAAGAGCAAACTGAGCTGATCTGTTCCTCTGGTCTCGTCACATCTATAGAATTCAATCCGACATAATCTCTTAAGATGCATTCAAATTCAGTTAAAAAAAAAAAGCTGCTTTGGTGGATACATCCCATCTCTCACAGGAGTGCATATTTCCAGCGATAGTTCCAAGCGACTAAAAGTGAATGTCTGCAACAAGTTCATGAAGATCCTGCCTTACCACTGAGTTTCTATAGCGCTTCTGCAGAGAGCTGCAAGAGAAGAAGAAAACATGAAATATCCATCCTTCCAAATAATGCCATTTTCTGATCATTTGGGCTGGAAATGTCCGATGGATTTTTTTCACTTATCATAAGGTAACAAAGATTTAAAGACATAATATAGTACTGCAGATTAAATTATACACCCGGCCCTTTCTCCTCCAATCACATCCCATCATGCCCCAGGGCCTTCCCCGTGTTCAGCCATCAGCTTAGCGCCATCCTGCCTGCAGCCCTCTTCATCCCCTGGCTGGCCCCTCATGTTGTGACTCCTGACAACTTCTCCAATTTGCTCTGCTGTGTGAAGAGGCAGGGAGCACATTGATATCTTCCCACCTACACACACACACACACACACACACACGTAATCTTTCTCCTGCACGTGCACACACACACACACTGAAGTCATCAATATCCTCCCATTTATAAATGATCTGGCCCCAGGATAGAGTTTCAAACCTGCTGGGCCCTTCTGCCCCCTGCATGTCACACACACACACACACACACACACACACCACACACTCACACAGTCACACTTATTGGTCATTGATTGCCTTCTCAGATTTAACAAAGCTCCATCCGTTGTTTGAGCAGCAGTGGGGACCTCTGTCTCTGTCCATGTTCATCCCGCTGTGCGTGTGTGTGTGCGTGTGTGTGTGCATGTGCGTACATGTTTATTTTTGCAGTCACATCAGCAACTTTAGCCTCCCAGTGAATGAAGGTCAAAGGAGTAGAGCAAGATCACACTCTCACGTTAGCCATTTCGCTGTCAAATTAGCACCAGGGAAGAAGGAAGCAAGAGGGAGAGAGATATTGACAGAGAGAGAGGGGGAGAGAGAGAGGGAGAGAGATACTGTATGCTGTATCAGTGTGGATGATCTATTCATCGATTGATGTCAAACTTTCTATTCATAGTTTCAGAGCACGTGGACATGACACAGGCAATAAATAGTCAGAAATATCACAGTGCTGCATTCTACTGTGAGGAAAAGTCCTGCATCTAATATTTTACTGAAGTAAAGATGACAATTAAATATACCACCACTAATTATCAAAAGTAAAAGGACTCAATATGCAGAGCGACTGCTTTCACTGTTATATTATTATACAGTGTATTTATTACATTATTGGATTATTTTTGCTGATGTATCAAACTGTGAGCAGCATTTTAACACTGTAATTAGTCAATCTGACCTCATTTATATGTCAATGTGTGGTCTAATCTTTACTAATGCATCTTATCTTACAAACCGATCATACGTTTTGTATGTAAAATCTTTATCGGAGTAGAAGCAAGCAGCATCAAAATCTTCCAAAATTCTCCAGCATTATACGGCAATTGAGTAAATGTACTTTCCACCACCGATATTAAAACATAATATGGCATAAAACTAATGAATTCAGGGTCACAGTTGATGCTAAACCCACTTAAACTCAAATGATTACCTTTTTTTTTTTTTCATTTGCAGAATATAGTTTTTAACTCCACTTCATGGCATAAATCTTAATATGATGTAGTATTTTGTAGCTGTTGCTGATATTAATGCTGTTTTAGGTAAGTAGGTGTGTAAATGAAGCTCTTAAACCTCACTGACATTGAGTAAGTAAGTACAAAGTCACGCTGTGCAGCCAAACACTCTTCAAGCCCACAGAACGACATTTTAAATGCTAGTGAAGATGCCAGCCCTTTTTTTTTTTTCAAAGTGTATATTTCAGCCTGAATTTCATCTAGAATATTTTCACTTGATGAAATGGTGCAGCCATTAAAAAAAGCAAAAAAAACAAAAAAACATGGAGTCTTGGATAGTTCACTCCGTCAGTCAGCATTTCATCATCAGACAGTGTGGAATAAGATGATTTTTCCTACTTTAAATCTACTTAAGGGGGGAAATAAAAAGGGAGAAATTGGAATTTAAGGGGTTAACATAAATCTGGAAATACAATCATTGATTCGTGTTCATATCGATGGCTGTTTCTCCTCATTGTGATCACAAAATGCAGGTCATACTTCACCGCAAAATCACTACAAGCATATGCATCTTTAACATAAACCCACATACGGTTTCTTAATATCAGCTCACACACACACAGACACACACACTGTCTCCCCTCACACTCTGGTGGGCTGTGTGTCTCGCTGTAGATTCCTTAAAACCTGATCCTGTCTAAATTTGCAGGCCTTTCCTCATTGATTTCCCCGGGTGAAAATAAGAGGATAGGAAAGCATGTTAGACGTCTCCGGAATCAGAGCCAATCCATTAGCAACGATCAATACGCTGGCAGAGGAGAGAGAGAGAGAGAGAGAGAGAGAGAAAGAAAGAGAGAGAGGGAGAGAGAGAGAGAGGGAGATGTGAGTGTTGACAAAACCAAATAAATATAGACGCGCAAAGAGAGGAGAAATCAGATTAGCGCTGAGAGAATCTAAGCACAACACTTTTAACCCCTAACCTAACAATCTGTGTTTACACCACAGTAAGAAGAGAGGAGGGAGTGGGAGGTGGGGGGGGCGGGGGGGGGGAGGCAGCGAGGGAGGGAGAGATGGAGAGATGGAGGTAGAGGGAGGGAAAGAGGAGCGACACAGAGGGAGGAGGGAGGTTGCGGTCGCGTGGAGAGCGCGTCTGTTCCCGACTTGAATTTAACAAGGTTTTTTCTGTGTTGCTGGGTGGCATTAAAAAACTGTACACCCTCACACACATACACACACATACACACACTCAAACACGTATATAACTGTTGACATGCATGCTATTCACATAATTACTGTGGTGGAGAATAATGTGACTTTGGATTTACAGTCATCCTGCGGTGCTGTGAAATAAGTCCTTTTTCATATAAAGATCATTACATGGTTTCAGAGAGGCTGAATGTGGAAATACAGGCCATATGTCGCTTAGTAATGTTCCTAATATTGTCTCTTTCTCTTTCTGTTTTCCATGTGCCTTGCTCTCCATCTGTTTGGCTTCCCCTCCCAGGTAAGTCCTGTTTTTTTTTTTTCTTTTTTTGTCTTTCATTCGTCCCCCAAAATCAAAGAAACACTGCAGCCCTGCTATAAATTGAGACAAATCTTGATTTGTTACATGCACATACTCAAACCCAAGCATGCCAGAATGACTCTGACACCCTCTAAATGAACACATATTCCACACATGGACATTTCATACGGCGGCATACGCTGTGGAGAAACTGATTTTTACTTTACACCTATACACCCTATATGCTACACAATGACTCATGCAATGAACCCCTCCCTCTACTGCGTGTTTCCTTCTCATACACACATCATCATTGGCGTAATCGTAATCAATGATATGTTGGCATTCACTAAATTGAACATATGGTCTTTGCATACGGCAGCGTCGTAGTAATGATGCCAGTGTCAGTGTGAGTGTGAGTGAGAAACACAGAGAGGAATGCAGACAGCCCTTTCTTTAAATCTTTCATTTTGAGGTCACACAAACACACATGTGCTAATGCTCGGCTGCTACCCAGATGGAGGCATAACCTGGCACAAAATAACTGGCACTGATTAAATATTTAGTCGTCACCGGAGTGTCACGTTCTAGATGTTTGCTCTATTGCCGCAGCAGTGATGCTTCTCAGCAGAGGGGGATTATTTGGAAAAATATGGACTCATACTAATAGTAATGCATGCAGGTAAACTTACAAGATAACTTTGGTTTATTACAAGATTGTACTTGTCAAGTTGATGAGCGCACATACTAACATTTTAGTTTCGCTTTCAAATAAGTCAGTTTAGCCAGATTTAGATTATCTAGCTAAACTGCCTTGATTACTTGTTTGACTCGTTTACAATCTGTCTGACTGCTGAAGTTGGCTCGGCTTGTCGGATGTTATTGTAATGATGTCACACGTTCCCAGATCTCAGAACTCACTTTGCTTAGTGCAATTTAATTGGACGGTTTTATTGAATTTTAATGGCTAAAACAACAGCCAAAACTACTAATAATAACCTGGGATTAAACTTTAAAGGAATAGCTTTTTGGGAAATGTATGCTCATTTGCTTTTTTTTTTTTTTTTTCGCTGAGCATTTAAAGAGAAGATTGATACCACTCTTGTGTCTGTGCATCACAGTGACATGTAGCTGGAGCTCCAGTAGGAAGGAATTAGCTCATTAGCTTACCACAAACATTGAAGACAGGAGGAAAACAGCTAGCTTTGTTCTGTCCAAAGTTTACCAGTACCTCTAAAGTTCACTAATGTCATATCTTGGTTGTATAATCTTTCCACAAACAGAAATGTAAAATCACACAAGTTGTGGTTTTACTGCTACCAGTCTTTATGCTAAGCTAAGCTAAGCTAAGCTAATTACCTCTTGGCTCCAGCTCCATACTTAACAGAGTGGCATCAATAATCTCATGAAAATCAAAATATACAAAAATACAAACCATATATTTCACAAAATGTCAAGCTATTCCTTTAAATAAGTAAGTAATTAAAAATATACTGTATGTAGAGCAGAGTATCAAGACAACAGTGGTCTTTTAGGTAAAAATAAGACTTCTCTTCTATCTTTGACAGTCAGTACAACAGTCTATTGTAGCAGTACAGACACACAGTTGCTCTCACACATACACACACACGTGACATGAGATCTTATATTTACATGTACACAAGCACAAATCTACACACAAACAACAAAAACACACATACAACTGAATAACCACAGATACCTTCTGATTGACTAGCTGGTGAATTACCATCACTGTGTGTGTGTGTGTGTACTATGTGGGGCATGTAATACCCGTTCTGGAACAGGAGAGGTTTGTACAAGTGTCTGGATTGACTTTGTTACACATACTCAAACACTCTCAAACACTCTGAAAATAGATGGCCATTTCTCTCCCCTCTGGAAGATAATCGCATTCAAGCGATCGTTATGCATTACCATGTAGTTCCCGTCAAAGAGTTATATTGAAGAGTGAAGAGGCGTTCTCCTCAGCTCTGACTTTGATAGATGGTTCCCGTTTTCAGCACAAAATACTGATGTCATTACCTATAGATTTGTATTCAATCAGCGTCTCGTATTCAATCTGTGTCTTTTTTTTTTCTTTTTTTTTTAAAACCCTACTCGCCAAAAGTTGGTTTGTATACAGAATATTCTATTAAGTTGAATTAGATGCCTCAATGCACTTGGTCCTCAGTTCAAAAACAAACTGGCAGTTTGTGTTTGTGACTCGCTTGCCAGCAACCCAAAGTATTGTGGTAAAAATAGAGGGAGGAAGAAGAGTATCGCTGCTGTGCTTCTGTCTAGACTTCTGTCTTTAAACGTCTCTATTTCTCTGTCTCATGCTCACCTCCTCCGCACCGTAACAGACTAACAAAGACATAACCGTAATTTCATCTGAAGCTCAATTCAAAGTTAACTGCATATATGGCCCTAACAGTGCAGACTCTCTAAATTCTTCTTCCTTCTTTCATTTATGGTGTTTTGAGTGAAAGATAATAGCTGGTTTGGCTAGGAAGACACTTTGCTTTGTTGTCTTTCTATATGTATCCTAATGGCTGATGATTACCCTGCAATGACAGTGTCTGTGTCTGTGTGTCAAACAGAGGAGGGTACACGTCTGTTTGAATATGTGTGTGTGTGCGCGGCTGTGTGTGTGTATGCATTACATTGTGTGTATGTGGAGGCAGCTGTGGAGCGTCAGGCTTTTATGTCTTCTCTGTATTGGCTAATTGTCAGCTGGGTAGATGACCACAGAGACTTAGATAAATTATATAAATAGACAGATAAACACACAGTATATTGATTCCTTATGCTACGTAAGATGAAAACTAATGCAAAATATACCATCATGTTCAACAAAATCAAGAAAAATAAGGCTAAAAATAACACGAGCCCACTAAAGTGAAATGTTACGGCCTCCACACTACATGAACACTGACTTCCAATGTGAGCATGTTTCTGATCTGGTACCACTAACAGCATGAGAAAATTATTTGCCAGTGTCTTCAAAAACCATTACAAAAATGTTACAAATTACCATCATAAAAAGATTCTGTTGATGTTTTCTGATCTTTGGTTAGGTTTAGACGCAAAAAAATACTTGGTTAAGGTTAGGGAAAGATCATAGGGTTAGGGTTAACTTAAAAGTAACAAGCCTTAACTGTTGGTTGGACATGGAATGCAAACAGCAGCCTCTCATATCAAAATTATAGGTTTCGTGCACCCAAATATCCAACTTGACCTCTTCAATACAAGGTTTTGCGGGGTTATAACCACATAATGCTACTCTGCCATTGCCTCTAAAATACAACAGTCATAAGTCAAATATCCATAGTGATCATTTTAGGCAATTGGACAATCAGTGCTGCTATTTTGCTGGCGAGAACGGTCTCTAGTATCAAAACAAATTACAACTTTCTATTTTTTTCTTTGAGCTGTGCTAAGTCATTTTGTAGGTATAAGTAATCACTTCTGTCATACTTGGCTTGGCCAATGCAAAAGTTGAATTATTTGCAGCATGTTCCCCTTTGGTAACTATTTCTTAGTATTGATATTGGTGATGATGCAATGTTATATGGGACATATTGTCAAGAGGTATAAAAACATACTGTATCTGTCTACTTTGGATGGTAGCTTAGTGTATGAACAGAAGAAAGAAACAGACTGCAACTGAGAACAGGAAAGAGTAAAGTCGCAAGAACCCTAAAGGACGAAAGGAGAGGAGAGGAGTGGAGAGGAGGGAAAAGCTATTAATGTTGGCTGATTATTGGGCTCGGTAATAGTTATCAGTGTTTTAAGGCGAATATTATGGCCATGTAACGAAGGTCTTGATTACTTTATTAGCCTCTTCAAGTCATTCGGCTAACGCTTACCGATATGACCCCCCCTCCTGAGATCCCCTTACCTCTTTCCCTCCAAACCCTCCACCACCACCACCACCATCACCTCCACCTTCTTCTCCTTCTCCCCATCTCCTCTCCCACAACATCTAACCCTCCTCCCCCCTATTTCTCGCTGCGCCCTGTGATGATGAAATCAAATTAGGTGGACTGGATGGGCCTAAATCACGGCTCGCGTTGCAGGCCGTGACATAAAGAATGGCCGCGACGAGGTTACCCAGAGTTCACGGCAGATAATGAAAGAGACAGGGAGGTAATAGCATGACAGAGTGGTGGGGTTCAGTATACTGGGGGTGGAGGGGATGGGGGTTAATACGAGGGGAGGGGTGGAGGTTCATTTGGAGGGTACCTGCCTATATGACCACTCCATCTGGTGAGGGACACTCATTCACCTCCTCCGTCGCCGTCTCATTTCTCCACCTTTTCTTTCCTCTTCTGCTTTTTCTCTCCTGTCCTCTCCTTCATCCTCTACCACTATCTCCTTCTCTCCCCTGCCTTCTTCCATCCATCCATCCCTCTTTCCCCTTTCTGTCTTGATAGTGATAAAGGTTTCACACTCAATTAAGTAAAGTATCACCTAAAAGGGAGTCTAGCTCGCATTATCAGGAGACATTCACTAAGTACTTCAGTGATGGTTAGCCACTTCCATAATGGTATATCTCATCCAACTCTATTTGTCAGAGAAAACCTCTCATGTCCACTTTTGTCATTTGGCTTGCTTTAATTGACAACTGACATCGTCCCGCCCCTCTTCACTCAGTGCACTATATGTGCCCAAAAACTATATCCAAATACCACGCCTATATGTGACTGATACACATCTCAGTCCAAAACCATGGGCTGCTATAACAGCCGCCACTGTTCAAGGAAGGTTTTCCGCAAGAGTTGCAGTTGCATTCAGCCACAAGAGCATTAGTGAGGTCGGCCACTGATGTTGGGTGATGAGGCCTGGCTCGCAGTTACTTTTCCAATAAATTCCAAACTTCTTGGTTTGGGTTGAAGTTCCTTGAAGGTCAGTCAAGTTCTTCCACATCAAATTGGAAAAAAACATTTTGTTAGGCAAGATCAAAAGTACGTAAATATATGCGGAAAGGGAGGCCATAAGGTATATTTCCATAAACCCGAGGTGAAGTCAATACCCAATATCCAAAAACATAGGTTTACATAAAAACATCCTTAGTTTTTTCTTCCTTCTTTTGTTTCGTTTTCTCAGTTTTGCATCACAATGTTTGAGTCATAGAAAGAGATATATGACCTCTAACATCAGAAAAACAAACAATGATTCAACTTTGATTATATCAGCAGTTTGGTACAAATCCAGAATGGACTGTATGACTTATTCTAGTTAATCCCTGGTGTGATGAAACTAACAATTATTTTATCTTGAACAGGCCTGGTTAGACATTAAATGTTAAGACATTCCCTGACATCACTGATAAGAATATACATCCATAAAAACGGCCTTTATGGCATCCACATGTTGCTGGTGTCTGCTGGTGTTTCATTATAATCCTTTTATTTGTTTCAGTCACTTCTACCAGTGGAATTTAAACAATCCACCTAATTGCTGTCTAATAATTTACTGAAGACATTTGGATATTCAACCGTGTTGGATCATCTTGTCAGTTACAAAAAGACAAAACACTCAAATGTTTCTCCAGAGCATTACCAGATGGTCGCTCTAGTGTGTAAGTGTGTGTGTGTGTGTGTCCTGATAATTCTGACCTAACAAGACACCTGTCGTTGTTTGCAGTCTGTTCCTCTGTTGTTTTTTCCTCTCATTACCGAATACCACCACATGCAGTATCCTGTTCTCACACACACACACACACACACACACATACTCACACACACGACATGCCTTTGACATACCAGTTAGTCTGCTCTAACACAACACCATGTACTGACCCTTGACCTTTTGCGCAGTGATCGTTTGCTTCTCCTTCCTTCCTAAACGGGGCAGGTAGGGTAATTGAGATCACTGAGGTCACGGTGGATATGTTGGGCGGCTGCCAGCCTGTGCTCCTAATTAGTGTAGCTGCGAAGTTGTAGCTTTATTTCAGCTTTTCACTAGAAACGGTGCCAGCAGTAACAAGCTTTTTGTCTCTTCCAACCACTGAAATGATTGCTTTGCAACATATTTTTTTTTGACAGAGAAATGCAAGTTTGACATCTCTGTTCACCAATTTTGGTAAATGTCTTCAACAAACAACCTTAGAATACCTTTTAAACAAGTTAGTTTTCTATCCCTTTGTCATTTCAGCACCTCGTATTGTGTTCCTTTCTCTCATGATAGAATATTTTCAGACAATGAAACTTAAACCACAACTCAGGATGCTGGGATCTATTAAAACCAACCATGTTATTTTACATTTATTCTATTATATCTTGACATTTTCCATGCGCTGATGCTTGTGGTTTCTGTATGTCGCGTGGATCTCGGTATGAAACCAAAAGGTGTCCTCTTCACCCCGTAGCTCTCCTAGTGACCTTGAGGCCACCTTGTCCTCCATTCACCAAACTGGGCTTTAATTCTGTAGGCTGGGGCGACCAAACGGAAATAAAAAGCCCATTATGTGTTGCCTGCGGCGGGGGCTTGTTGACTGGGTTTTATTACAGCGGGGGATGAGAGCGCTTGATGCCTTCATTTAGGGCCCTGAGCACCCAGCGCTGACAGCACTGTGACAGTACTGGTCCCTGTGGCACCGCTAAACGAGACTGTGACGGAAAGAGACACTCTGTCTGTGTGTGTGTGTGGTTATATGTGTGTGTGTGTGCGTTTAACCAGTGTCCTGGCTGTCTGTAGTCCAGGCTGGCATGGTGAGGCTTGCCTGTATAAACGCCCTCGTAAAGCTGACAGCTAGACATATGTATGGATCCCCCATTAAAATTTTACTACTAATCACTATGGATGGCCCGCCTGGCTACTAGCTGGCTGATGACTCAAACACACAAACCCACTCATATACTGTATGCACACACAAAAATATGCAAGCATGGACAAAAACCCTCAAATGTGGAAATGCATACACACACACACACATTAAACTCATGCACATACTTCCCAACCATACAGTTAACATCGTCTGTGTTCGTCAGTTATTCAACAATTGACTCACTTGCTGAAGTTTATGGCGTATTATTAGCAGCAAGACAGTAGTCTATCGTGAACTTTAAACTCTTAAAAAATTCTACAGCTTGCAAAGTTCTCAAAGCTGCAATAATCACTGTTTCATATGAACAGTGGTCTACCGACTGTACGCTGACTTTCAAGCGCCAAACGGCAGCTAGCTGAGAAACATCACGGGCCATTTAGTAGCAAAGCAGCCAGATATTTCCCCTATGAGCTGGTGGAGACCAAAACTGAGATAGAAGGAGTGTGAATATCGGACTTCGGTGCAGCAGGTGGCCACAGACATGACTCCAGATGGATGTAAAGGTTGCTTGTTGTCTGCTGGATGTGGTAAAAGACAATTGTTTGCCACAACATCCATATACGGTGAAGTGTTGATTAATGGTTATGTGTTCATTTTCATCATAGTTTTCATCAGCTACATTTTTTCACTAATGAAAACAAGTTTATAACAAAATAAAAACTCATTGAAGATGACGAACTCTGTCGGGGAGAGAAGAGTTGGGAAGAGATCAGACATATGGATAAATTTCACATTTGATGTCAAAGAAAACAAGACGCTTTGTAAACCGTGCGGAGCGACAGTCATGGGTAAAAACACAACAAACCGGAAGTGACATTTACAGATGAGTCATCCTGAAATTTATGCAGAGGTAAGCACACTTAAATGTTTTTTTTTTTTTTTTCAAGCTAATGTTATTTTATCAGCTAACCTGAGCTGGTGTATTTTCACTAGATTTGTAATACAGTACAAGCTAAAATAAACCACCACTGTCCTGTACTGATTAGAAAAGTGAATAACCCAGAGTTGCTAGTCTTAGATTTTAAATTAAAAGACTGATTGACACCCTGAACATAATAAATGTAAAGTTTCATTGTCCTCAAATTGAAACAAATATAGAGTGGAAACCGTTTATAGTGATCATGTCTGTCCAGATCAAATCGATCAGTATAAGCGGATGATTATTATAACCTTTTCTTTTTTCTTTTTCTTAATTTCTCATGCAAATGATCATCTGATTGGCTTTTGTATATTTATGACATGAATATAAAGTAATGAAACAGTCAGCTTCACTATTTACTGAATTTTTATTGACTGTTTCAAAACACAGAACAGCTGTTTAAACACTGCTTGTTTCGCTGCTGCAACCCGTAGGCTCGTTTTTGGTCATTTGTCATAAGCTTCAGAGCGACCACGTTTTTCATTGAGAGAAAACGACTTTTATTTCTTCCGTCATGATGTCATTGTGCACACGACACCAGCCTCGGGTTGACGGGTTGTGTGTTTAGGTTGCAGGGGTGGGTGAGCTATTTTTTGAACCATTTGCAGACAAAGTTCAATGGTCTCACTCTATGGACTTTGCTGCTCTCTCTGTGTTGTTAATGTATTGTATATGGCACCATAAAACCAATTAAGGTGATTAGTGGTACAGACTGTCCACCACGCCAAAAACATTACTCATCTATTAGCATTGACAGGGTGTCAACAGGCTGTTGCCATATAATGAAATGTATCAGTGTTTTTTTGTGAAAAGACAAAAAAAACAATGTGTTGCATTGGGGGTTCGCATTTAACTGTAACTCTCCATTCACAACAGCATAATGCATTACCTTTCTTGCACGGTGCCTCTATGTAAAGTTCATCAAGGGGTTGGCAGACTCATAAAAATCTATGTTGCGTATCTTAAGACCCCTTCGATGTTGTGTTGTAATGTTATCAGCTGAACAGTGAGGAGGAAGGGAAGGGGGGCTAGAGCGGGAAATATTGTGGAAAAAAAGAAGAGATGGAAGGATACGTGTAGAATGTCAGGTCGCCTCTGCTGATAAAGTAGATCCTTGAGTGACCTCTTGACCTTCGGTGAGTATGTCGCAAAAGACAGGACCTATGAAACCGCAGGTCAGAAGATAAGATACACGCTTGGGCTGCTGATATCCTTCGAGGAAAAATGTCACTGATTATTATGAAGAATATGATATACAGCATTGAGACTGCGCTGTCGGTCATCAGTGTGGTTGTAATGGAATATCACGGCTTTGTATGCTTTCTCATCAGACACAGCCAAAAAGAAGTGAAAGTCCATCTGTCCTCCTCTACCTTCATCCATCATTGCATTCCTCCCCTCCTTCCATTAACACCATGCTCTCAGGTGGAGCTGTGTGACTTAAGGAAGGCCGACGAGTTCCACTCTGTCCGCTCTGTGTGCTGAAGGGTATCTAAACCACCGCTGTAGGGATCTCCTCATACGCCCCCTTTAATGCCCCCTGTTGAATCCACGTGTGTGTGACAGGCGGCGTGCGTCGAACGTGTGTTTGTGTGTGGCGACGGAGTAAATAAACACATCGTTGGGGAGGTCACAGAGGCAAAGGTGAAACGGCGGTTGCAATCGATACCCCCGGGGTGTGTATATGTGTGTGTGTGTGTGTGTGTATGTGGGGGCAGGTGTAAGCACCCCTCCTCCCTCGGCCTCTCTACTCACTAACTCCGTTACCCCACTTGTTAGCCAGTGAAGGGTGACCCCACACACTCTCTCTCAAACACACACACACACACAGCTGATAGAAGCACCTGACTAATGGGTTGTAATGAGAGGCGACCAGAGAGGAGAGCTTCTTTAACGGCTCGCCCAGGGGACTCAAGACTTTGTGTGTGTGTGTATGCATGTTCATAGGTCATTTGGTGCGTGTGCATGTCTACGTGCGTCTGTATAGGTGCACCGTGGGTGACCCTGTTACAACACCAACGTGTCTGTCCTAATGTCATTATTTGAGGGCAGTGTAAGGTCAGGCTGCTGTACGTAAAGCATCCTTACTTACAGTTCAACCCAGAGGGCGATTGGACCTGGTAAGACATGTTCCTTGTTATCACAAATTATTACCTACATTTCATTGGGTTAACTCCAGATTTTAAGGAACAACTATTCGCCGTCTTCTGGGTCAAATGGGAGAGGGCAATGGATCACGTGTGTTAGATAGGAATTAGCTGAAAGCATTAGCTCTGGAACAAAGGAATATTTTTAATCTGCTCATTTTTGTGATCAAAGTAGCAGTAAATAGCACAAAAAAATCAATTTCCAAGAGCCCAAGTTGACATCTTTAAATGTCTTTATTGAAACCGTTCCAAACCCAAAGACATTCATTAAAAAAACAAAAAAAACAAAACAGAAACCAATTATTTGGTATGCAGGAAACAAATAGAGGCCAAGTACTCCATTTAGTTTCACATGTAATGGAACCTTGAGCAGCCCTGCATTAAAGCAAGGCGAGAGGAGACAATGGTACCAGTTGCTTCACGCACCGGTGAGACACGAAACATGATCCACCAAGTCCAGTTGGAGTATTGCTGAGTGTCACACAGCAATCGTTGTATGAAACAGTAGAAATACAACAAGGAATGTGAGCTTTCTTGTACTTCACTATGTAGCAATCCGGCGAAAGTTCAGCCAAGTTCAACTTTTTCGACCCTGCTTTTTCGCGTCCGTCGGGAACCAGGCTGGTCTCGTTCACATGAACGAGAGGGCTGCGGGCTCAGGGTGAGAGGAGTAAAAACGCCTGGTTTCGGGTGCTTAAGAGGGCTTGAAGAATGTCCTTTTTCCTGTCAAATCTTTGCTTGAGAAACGTTGTTGAGCAGTCAATTAATTGCTGTCCATTCATTTTCTGCTCATCAAATGATCGCTGCTTAATCGGTTGTTTCAGCACTATAAAAAAAAAAACTTGCGCTAAGTGTTAGATGAAGAGAAGAGAGGAGAACAATAACACAAATCTTCAACATCCATATATCTATTCCCAATCCTCCAATAGCAAACCACTGATTACAGCCTGGCTGTCCTTTTAATGCCTCCAGATTAGATCACCTACAGTATATGTTGGCTAGACATGACCGCCAATCCCAACTCTCTCTCTCTCTCTTCCATCCCTCTTTTTTTCTCGCTGTCCGTCAACCTCTCTTGAGTCGATAAGCCTCTATTCTCCTCTTTCTCGCTGATATGATCGCTGTCTTCAGAAGCACTCAGGCCACTTTTACACCGACCGCTAACTACTGTTCCAGGCAGCTTGCGGCTATCAGGGCAAAAAATCACGCGAGCCTGTCTGCCTACGTAAGTGTGTTCATGCGTGCTTGCTCTTGTGCGCGCCGTTCCACTCGTCCATCTAGCTGTCGGCGTCTATCGACCAGGCCATCATGTGTGTTTTGGCCAGAGCGAGGCCACAGATGCTGCAGGGCTATTAGGTGCCCATTGTTTGTTTTGAATGGCAACGGAAACAAAATTGGTCTCATTCTGATCTTATTGTGGGTAACCCTACCTCCCTCTGTGGCCAGGGGAGGCAAAAACCAATCCTAATTCACTTACCCCACCCCAACATTGGCTTTTCTAATGCTTTTTGAGGGATGAAAATATGGCGACATGCAATAAGTGTCGACAGTACAGAGGTCTTAAAAGCAAGAGGGGGAGACAGATAGATAGACAGATATGTAGACCGCTGGATGGATAACAAAATCTTCTCTCCCATCTCTTTGTTCCTTTCTTTCTTGCTCTCACTGCTTCGCTATCGTTCCCTCCTCCTCGACTGCCTCCCCGCTTCTCCCCTTCTCTCCAGATCTTCCTATTTCCTTTCCTTTCTTCCTTCTCTACCGCCTCGCCTCCTGCCCTCCGCGCTCTGTGGCTCCAGCCGGAGCATTAGAGAGGCATCGTGATTGGTTTGTAATTTATGGAGTCCATAAGTGGACCAGATTGATAGGGCTGTTTAAGGGGAACACCGAGACGCCACTTTGTTTAATACATAGAGACAGACCCTGAAGATATAGCTGTAACCACAGAGGGAACACACACACACACACACACACACACACACACACACACATACACTTTTGTTTTTTTGTATGTACTGTATATGCTCTCATATGGCTGTACACACACTTCCATTGCACAATGGCTTTGCCAAAATAAAATGGAAAACACATTTTCTCAGATGTCTCACAGACTTATATCTCAATACAAATAAACTCTGCAAAGTGGGTGAACCGGCCCTTTAATTTAGATGCAGTTATATGTATGTTCTGTGCATTTGAACACAACAAAAATACACACATGTTGGAAATAGAATTTATACCTAAGGAGAGAAACTTGAGGGTGGGTGCAGGTTTTCCTCTTCAGAACAAAGTAGACATGATGCATCATGGGAGGTGTAGATGGGGTCAATGGTCAGAGTTGTTAAAAAGCAACCTGGCTGTCAGCCTGCGGTGGTTACGACTTTTTATAATCCGTAATAAATCATAACTGAAGGAAGCATATCTACTTGAGTTTTACAAAACTCCCTTTGACACACATTCATTTCACTCTTGCCACACGCTCAAACTTCGATATTTAAATAAGCTATTTTTTCCTCCCCTGTTCTTTTTATTTTGGTGTTTAAAACACAAATCAGGTCTTGTCTTGCCCAACCTAGACCTCCCTGTCAGGATAAGCCCTCCACTCTCAACCCAGCACGCAGCCAGTCCTCACAGGCCAAAGCTCTGGAGAGAAAGACGATCTGCCCACAGCGGCCAGCCCTGCCCTCTCATCTGCCCTTCACACAAACACACACGCGCGCACACACACATACGCAAGCCTTGCCCTCTCCTCTGCCCCCTGCACACCCGCTGTAATGATGTCTGTTGACCTCTAACACAAAGGCTGCCCTGGCAGATTAGTTTACAAGTGGCCTAGGGACTCGGGGTTTCAAATCCTAACCCCTACAATTTTCTGCATTGATTATGAATCCTTTTTTTTTTTTTCTCCCTGTGTGTTCATGCCACCATTGTCAGGACACTTTCTGACTGATGTAATACCAGTGTATCCACTCTACTACATGCAGTCCAAGACAAGAAGAAATTGTAAATCACATATTAATCGTGCTGGTGTAGTGTACGAGTGAGTCACGAAAGGAACGTAATTTAACTATAAAAGCAAAAGTGAGAAATTAAAACTAGACGAACGCACACGAGCTTGTCTTATATCCAGATTTTGTCACAGCACATATGCAAACCTTGATGAAACGGGGCGGTTTGGCAGCGGTTTCGAGTTATTTGATTTTTAAAAATACCCAAAACCTCAAAGTCTACTTATTGCCTTCTCCTGCAGCTTTCAGCCATATTTCATGGTCTTCATTAACAATTCAGTAAACTTCATCCGCTGATGAAAACTGTGAAATATGATTGAAAGTTCCAAATTAGCTTGTCAGTGGACCTTGAACTAAGACTTAGGATATATAAAATGTGCTGCGATGAAATATATAAATTAAACTTTTTAAACCGCTTTAGGTGCATTTAGATGCTTAAAAAAAAAAAAAAGAACTTTCACACTCATCCCAAGAAATATTCACCCATTGGTGTCCTTTGCTTTTACAACTTCAGTTAAGCATCCTCCCTTCCCCTGGAGGGATCTGATAGTGACTTACATAACAATTAATAAGCTGAAATACATACACACGCACACCCCCCCACAAAAATACGTACCACAATCTCTAAATGCATACTTCGTCACCTCTAACTAATAAATGCACACACACATACACACACACACAAACACTCAGACGTCAGCAATGGTAAGTGGCAAGTGAGTAATAGCCGAGCTGTCTGGCAGCCAGCTGCTAGGCCTACTGTTTACATGCCAACTGATTACCCTAATTTCAAACGCATGCATGGCAGCTAGGCTGATAAATAGTCCCCCACCCCCCCTCCACCATCACCATCACTACCATCACCACCGCCCTCTATTTCCCTATTGTCAGCCACTGCAGGCTAGTCAGCCAGCCGGACCTGTAATACCTTTTTGATTATTCAATAAATAACCCATAATTCGACATTGATTGGAGCCGTGAATGGGCTTTGTGGGGGGGAGGAGGAGGAGGAGGAGGAGGACGAAGGGAAGGTAAGGAGGAAGGATTGGTTAGGTGGTTGAGAGGATGGGGAGGGAGGGAGGGAGGGAGGTATCGACCAGTAGTGGTCAGTGCTTCGATGACCACTGGCCGTTGGGGTCACCGCTTCACACACACACACACATACATAGAGAAAACATGTGTGTAGATGTGCACACACCTCTTCCTCCCCTGTGATGTGATTAGGATATAAGGGTCATTAGTTCAGCCTCATTGCTTATTGTCCAAACAAAGATGTCCAAGACTAATGGAAGCTACTTAATAATTTGGGTGAAAGATAAGCAACAATGAGGCATTGCAGATGGACATTTTGAAACCATTTTTTTTAAAAGATCGCCCGGGGTGTCACCTTTTTTATTGAATTTAGCCACCATAGGTCACATTTGCAAAACACTGCTGAAATGTCTCTATCCACATTTAAATAATTGCCTGTCAGTTAGTTGTAAAGCTTTAAACACCGAGCAGAAAGCAACGAGTCAAAGTTCAGATTGGCCATAGATGAGCTCTGGCTTGACAATGATTATAACCACCAGTATTTGGTCACATTTGTTGGCCTCGGGCCCATTATGTTAACCACCTTGATGAACATTGATTGCTAATTCTTATCTCCGCTTCCGGCAATATGACCTCACTTCATTGCCTCAAAAATTTGCCAATGTATCTCTCTGCACCCAAATTATCCCCATTGCTTTTGGTGAGCGCTTCACCGTGACATGGTTAGTATGGACCGTATTGAAACCTGTCCCCAAATGGATTATTTCTTTCTCCTAAGTAGGATGGATTTAATGGTGCTTGCCTGATCACTATCTGAAACCCACTAATCGTTTGCATGCGTGTGTGTGTGTGTGTGTATGTGTATGTAAACCCCGCTGCCTTGATGTTGCCATTGAAGTGTCCCTGGCGTTGTACTTATTGGAGTTCCCTGATGTTAGATATTGGAATATTGATCTCGGAGAATGTTTAGCTTTCACTCTTCTCTGGTTTCATTTATATGCTCACACAGCTGACGCCCGCTTCGCACAGCAGAACAAGCTGCAGATGTGGCAGTACATGAGGGACCTAGATCAAATCAAACTCTCAATCAATGCTGGAGGAGAAGAAGAAAAAAAAAAAAATCTCGAGTAAAAGATTTGGGTTTCAGTGGGATTTCACACACAACATCTTGCATATTTGACAGGAGATCGGAGCTAGATCAAGTAAACAATAATCAATCCCGTCAAAGGATTTTTTTTGAAAACGAACAATTTAAAAAGTTCGTTTTCACGTTAACGTCTTTTTTTTTTTTTTTTTTTCCTAATTGACGGCAACCTTTTTGAGGAGAGACTTGCAAGACAGTGGTTCCACTTTGTTCTATTTGCATTCCCATTACCCAATAAGTTGACATCACGGCTCAGGACACACACTCACAGTGTCTGCAGAAAGGACTCATGCAGTCATCACCACTTAACAGGCAGTTGACGACTTCAAAAAGAAAAACTAGCGAGCAGCAGCCCTCCACGTTTCAGAGACACTGGCTGAGTGAGTCTCTCTTTAACAACAGTTGCATTACAGCGCAATGTCGGTTTCCTATTAAATACCTTCTCCCAATTACCCATTATTTCCCCCTATAAAACCACTGCAGACTGCATCGGAGGGCTGTTTTATCCCCGTCACCCCACGTCCTTTTGTTTCGGAAAACATGTTTCAACTAAATGCAACTAAGAGAACTATGAGAGAAAAAGGGAGCAAGAGAGTAAAGAAGGGAGGGGGAGAGGAGGAGAAGGGGGGGGGGGGGGGGAGAAAAGGTAATTTAATGAAGTGAAACGTTTGATGTTGTAAATAAAAAGCAGACTGGTCGTGGGTGAGAGGCTGGGGCTAATGGACTTTGTTGGATCGTAGGTGTGGAGCTGCTGATCTTTAAAAAGCCTAAATAAAAAAAGTGAACTTCTCAGAAACGATGCCAAGAAAACCCCAAGCCCCCTTTTTTTGCTGGATCCCTCGCCTTGGGCATTCACATCACTGGTGGGGCTTATTATGCAATTACAGCAAGGTAAAAAAGCACCGCCAAACCCCCTCATCTGACTGTGTGGGTGTATGATTATGTGTATTTGTATTCATGTACGTGTGTGTCTTACATACCTTCATCCTATTATAGTTTTAACTTGAAGAAACCACAATGGTCTGCTGATTTTAAATCTGTGGAACAGAAGCCTGAAAAGAAATTAGATAGGAAAGGAAAGGAAAGTAGGAGATGTAGAAGTAGAGAGAACAGGGGGAATGATGGGAAAGGAAAACAGAAAGAGAGAAATAAAAGAAAGAAAGAAAAAAAAACAGCGATAATTAAGAAGTTAAATGAAAAAAAAAAGAGGAAGGAAAGAAGAAAGCATAGAAATGAGAACACACGATTATGAAGGTTAAACAATGGCAGTGGTCATTACGCTTCACTTTCAATGAGAGGGAGGAGAGAAATCACTCCCCATTTATAATTCATATCCTCAATTACCACTAATAAAGTGGCATGAATGGGGCCAGCCCAGGGAATGGAGCAGGCACAATTACATGTAGTATAGCCTGGCATTAACATTTTCTATTTGAACATTTTTCAGCCTCAATTTCTCTTGGAGTTAATAAGAGCGATGATCCCTCCTTGACTTTTTCATGAAATTATTGTATGGTTATAATATTCCAATCTATTAGCCCCCCCCCCCCTTCTCTATAATGTATTCTACCATTTAATACCCTGACCTGGCTGGATAGAGAGATGGAAAGAGAGAGAGAGAACATGACATTGATGAGAGGAGTAGGTCTTGTCGTTTTGACCCCACAGGGGGTGAGACAAAGGTCTGATATATCCCATACAGCGTTTGAATTGAGGTCTCTCATGAGGCCGTGCCTATCATCTGAAAAGCTTTCTGTGGCGGTGCTGCCTTTTTTTTTTTTTCACCGTCCCTTTTGGAGAAACCACCGCAGGGCTGCTTTTAAATCTTAACTGGTACTCACTGCGAGCAACATGGTCGGCTGACATTCTGTGGTCACCGCTCATGGAAATGAACAGACTTATACTGGTTAATTCTCTTACTCGCCGAGTGAAATCATTTAAGGGGTTTTAGAGAAAGTACATTTAATGCTTTCTGGAGCTGGATACGGCCGTTTTTAAAAATGCTATGTGGTACAGGATTCTATACGGGATGTAAATATGACAGCAGCCTGACCACTGAGGCAGGGGGGGGGGCAAGAGTAGTAGCTAAAACATGCAGGCATTTGAGGTTGAAAACCAGTCAACCAGAGCTGAATTTTAATTCAATTACAGATCTTGGTATGTGCAGTGATGGGGGTTTGCTTCACAGGATGCAACGCAGGAGTAAAAAAAAAAAAAAAAAAGATTTATTTTCCAGGAACAAGCAGCAGTACACGACAAAGTAGCTAATCTGACAAACAATGACTTGACTTTTGACATTTGACTGAACAGTTTGCGGTGAGTCTCAGCTGCAAATATCTCCACATAGGCTAAGTTGCTTTTATGTTTGTTATGCAGCCACGGTAGCCACAGGACCCACACTGAGGTATACAGTAGAGGAGTACCTTGAATGACACATCTTCAGCAAGATTGGTTACTTTCCATCTATTTTAAGCTAAACCCCCCCCAATTAAACCCCATTATTACTCAAGATAAGGTTTGCTGGATATCAGCGAGATACACTCGGATGAATGTAGCTCGCAAGAACATTGCGCTCCTAAGCTCTAAATGTAGAACACCAACATCACTGGGAAACATGCCACAGTATCACTTGCTGTTTGAACTGTCTCTGACCAGCAGGCAGTTCTGTGGAAACGTAAGCCCAACTGCCAGAAATGCATCGGAATCAAAGGTTAAAGCAAGTAATAAAAAGCGTTGTCACATAAATAATATGATGATTTCTGCAGGACACAGTAACTCTAGTAAACTCGAATGTTAGCAAAATCAAAAGGAGTATACAGTTTAATCTAACCCAGAGACACATAAAAAAAAGCATCAAAGGTACGGGGCCGTGCTCCAGTGTTGTGTTGCATTATTATGCCGGTGGTCGCCGCTCGCTGCAGCATATGGAGCCACGTGCCCGATCCTCAGGCTGGGCGTCTAATAGGCCTGTTTACTCCACCTTTCCTCTCCTGCTCTTTCACTGCCTCCCTCCCTCCAATCCCTCCTTCATCCTCCCACATAAAATGGCAAAAGTATTCAGCAAACCTGCCTGCCTGCTTTTATATAAAATAACAAAGTGTTCAGAGCTTGTAAAACACTGCAGGACTGACAGTTTAGCAGACTCCCCATAGTCTGAAAACGTCCATTGTGGAGGTGGAAACAAGGATCCACAGTACATAGAATAGAATAGAGTAGAATTTTTCCGACACAAGCCATTAGCGTACTTAATCGAACCTCAAGCCACTATGGTAAGGCAACTCATTTACTGTAAGTGCTACACCTCTGGTATGGGGATCTCTGTAGTAATCACACCCCTCCCTGACACACACGGACACACACAGATGGAGAGGGAAAGGGACATCCTAAAAAAATAAAAAAAACACCCTCTTTTGCTTGCTATCTCTTTTCTTCCACACACACACACACACACACACACCATGTGGCTAGCTGAGAGCCGTCTGTTCCTTTCCACTTCACATCGCTGTGGGCTAACGACTGCTAATCCCCCATAGCTTTCCCCTCAAAGGAACTAAGGCAGCAGCCATGATCTAACTCCTATTGAATTCCAATTACCCTCCACCGGGATTTCACAATAAGAGTCCCCCTTCTCACCACCACCACTACCACGAACACCACCCGCACTTCCCACATGTATCGCGCTGTCACAATAAGAGCCAACCACACACATACAGCCCGAAGATACAGCAACAACAGAAACATGTGTTTATTGTTATATACTGTTCATTTTTATGATTTGAATACAGTTATAGTCATATGCTTTGGCAGCACTCACTAGCTCATCACTGATCACTTGGCTTGAACCAAACTGAATTGAGAGAAACCAAAGTACACTGATGTATTTTTTCCCCCCACATAGCAACAGTTGCACCCTTGACTGGACTTGCCCACCCCTTTTTTTTTTACCCTGGCAGGTTTGCCCCTCTCTGCCAGGCAGGGTCCCTTGTAAAAGACCAGCTTCAATGAACGGAGGCCCAGCAGGGAGCCTGGCAGGGCTGCACCCCTAAACCCTCCCTTCCCTTCAAGCACTCACTTACGCACACACTCCCTCCCTCCCTCCCTCCCTCCCTCCTTTGCCTCCTTCGTCTATCCCCTTCTTCCCTCCTGCACTCTTGCTCTTTCACTTCTAGTTAATAATTATAGGCATGTATCAGGAACAATTTTGCAACACACAAAATCCCTAACAAACAACTCTTTATGGTTTCAAACAATACCAGGATGATTAATTTCATGGTTTGAAAACATGCACAATTCAACGGTCCATAATCATCAATATCTGTAATTAAGTGCAACAGTTCCAAAACCAAAGAACTTGTAAGTAGTACAAATCTTTCTCTGCACCCCTCCTGCTCTCACCCCACATATCTGGTTTGATTTTACCCCATGAAGCGGTGAATTCCAGTCTTTGAGAGAACAACAGTGGGCAATAAAACAATGGGTGGCTCTGGGGGTGTACTGTAGAGGCCGATGGGATTCCTGGTAAAGTCTAAGACAAAACGCTGCTATGGTTACAGTGGGTGGGACTGGGGTGAAAAGGGCTAGACATGCTGGGAACGTTGGTACAGTTGTGAGGGGGAAATGCCAGGAATGGGGATGTATTGGAGTCTTGTTTACACACACCTTTTTTTTTTTTGGCACTAATATATATATACATACGACAAGTTAAATGTTATGTCTCCTTACTTTTTGTGTTTAAGGCCAGTTCACATCAATGACTCGCGACGAGATGCGGATGCAAGTTGCAGAAAAAGTCCCCAGACGTCTGATCGTAAACGTTCTAAAACCAGGCCGCCATCCACATCAAAGAAACACGCACAGACACAGATGACCGTTTCCGTAGCAACCACACACTGACATAACCCTCTACTACTGCGTTGTAGTGGATTAGCTGGATTGCTGGTGTTTACCTGACAAGAAAAAAAAGAAAAGGAAATGGATGATGGTGATGGTTAATGTAAGCTAACTTAACTTAGCTTAGCATGAATGAGAAGGACATAACTTACCCGACACACCCAGGATGTTTGCAACTGAGCGCCGGGCGTTGTTTTTGTTTGATTTATTGAAGCACATTTTTTGAGCTACAATCGTAAAGTGAATGCTGTTCTTCAAAAAGTTGGATGAGCTGTTCCTCCCTCTCCTCTGTCCAGAAAACGCCCATGTTTTCATACTGGCTTGTGCTGTTTACCGATTGGCTGAGGAGAAATAGCAACATCCTGATGTTCTGAAACCGCACTTGGCGATTTGACAAGATAGGTCTTTTGAGGCTTCAGATGCTCTGCATCTAAGGAAATATAAACTATACGGGCAACGCTGCTATTTTGCACATGTTTCCGTTTTTCAAAAGAGTTGAACATGTTTCTTTTGTTGAAACATTTTCAAGCCTCTGGGTGTCTGAGAGCTTTCACCGCTAGGAACTCATCTTTTGAGTGCATCAAAGCCCTGTAGCCTACAAATGTTGATACACCCATATAGCATTAGTTATGTACCGTTAGCAATGTAGGATATCAGGACATTTAACATTTGGGAACCCATTGTGTTATTAACTTTCAGCACCTGTTGAGGGATTGGTTGTATCTAGTGTTAGATGTCTCTCTTTCATTGGTGCCAGTGGTGATGATGGCAAATAACAGACGGTGAAAGCTAATGCACACACAAGAAGCAACAAGTAGTCCTGTAACCTCAGCACTCCATATGTATTACCTCATGATTCAAATCATGACACGGAGTAACTAAAGCATGGAGTAACTTTCATTCATTACAAATGGTACTCAGTAATAGCTACCGCTGGAGAACACTGTAGAAAAATAAATACAATTTAAGTACACAAGTCAAAGCAAACATGAAACGTATGAAGTGATTTTTCAGCAAGAATTGATTTCAATTTTAGTTTGACTTGAAAAACATAAAGGAATTATAGCATTAATTAAATGTTCCACCAAAACATAATATCACTTGGTTCATATTAGTGATTGTTTTCCATAATGATCGTCATTTGGATGATTTTAGCAGGACACCACGGCTGGTAATGACCTTGAGGTGGGTGGCTGAAGTAACAGAAAACAGAATCCATGTTAAACTAATAAAATGATTTCATCTGCAGCACCCAGTGTGTCTGGTGTTACTGGGATAGAGGTTAAAGGTGAAAGCGAGTGGCACTCAAATTGTGGTATTGGCACTCATGTTTTTCCCCTTCTTAAAATGTCCTCATTCCCACTTTAATGTCTCCCTCTCTACTTTTAGATGATTACAGTATAATGGAGAGATGGAGTCATGGCATGGTTTATTACCACACACACACACACACACACACACACACACACACACACATGCATTCTCACATCCAAACAGCCCTGAGGACCCAGGGAGACTTAGCAACAGGAGTAGTCCAAATAAGAAGATTAAAAATTGAGTTTTCCATGCTTAGACAGTTTGGTGTGTGTTGACCTTTGGAATCTGAACAGGATTCAAACCCTGGTCGCTGCATAGCTAAACACGCAGACCGAGCTCCTGTTTAATTGAACGGTCTTAACTTCAATAGACATTTCAGATGCCTTTCACACAGTGAAAAAAAGATTTCCGACCAGTGAGAAAACCAAAAAGCTCCACAGTTTTCCTTTCTGTTTTTTTTTCAACATTTTTTTGGCATTTTTTTTGCCTTTATTGGACAGTTAATATTGAAGAGGCACCAATATGTTATTGTGTTTGTCTGCTTTTCTAGGGTAAGGTCTAACATTCAACTAGATTTGATATTTATTCAATCAAAGCAGCCGTCCAACGAGCGGTTGAGGGTGAGAAAAAGTGTTTCACCCTTCTTTTAAAATTACTTTTCTCTCTCTGTTTGTGATGTTTTTGCTTAAACTCTTGCCTTGTTATGTTCGAAGCCAAAGGTTGTTCAGTACGTAGGGCTGCAGAGCCTACTGTTCAAAGGCAAACTGAAATTGTAAAATATTACGACTTCAATTTTCCTTTACGCTAACGCAGCACGTCAGTTTAATATCACAAAGGTGCAAAGTCTGGAAAATGAGCGACAACGCTTTCTCACAGAAACCGGGGTAAGCAGTCATTTTCAGGACACAGGCAAATAAATATATTGGGTTCTTCACCCAGAAGAAGAAGTTTTGTTGTTGATGCCCCCCCCCTCTTGATATTAATGGTAATATATCAAAGGTTTTACAAGCTTGGCTACTCAGTCCGGCTGTTAAATGAGACTAAAAGACAAGTACAAGTGGAAGGCCATCTCAGAACAATCACAGTTATACAGGAAAGTGAAGAGATTCCGCTGCCAAGCGCACGCTCCAATCAGAGAAAGACTGAGCCTTAAATGTCACGGCTTATTGGACATGAGGGGGGCATTGCTTGTTATGACTTGAACGGAAAAACATGAGCAAAGCATTGTTTGGTTAATTTCCTTTTCTTGTGCAAACGAGCGCGCGTGTGTGTGTGCGTATGTGTGTGTGCCATGGCCATCTATCCTCTCAGACATGTTTAATAGGGCTTTGGCTGCGTTGACCGGGGGTGTAAATGTGTCATACTTTATTAGAAATCCCAAAGAAGAGGGCTAACATTAATCACTGGCTCTTGTTTATGAAAGTCATAAATGTTTCACTGAGTGCTTTATTGTTGGCTGCCAGATTTGGAGAAGCATAGAGGGTTTTTAGTGTGTGTGTGTGTGTGTGTGTGTTCAATCCACTACTGCGTCATGATAGCGCCCCAAACCTATGAGAAATTCTCTCGCTCGCTCTCTCTCTCTACCTCTATCTCACTCTCTCTTAGGCTTTTTGTCATGTTGTCAGAAAGTATGACATCACCCTGCCCTTTGACCCACGTAGTCAGGAGAGCGCTGATTGGATGATTGGCTTATAGAGGACATCCACATTGACTCCAAACTCAATTCTGCTGATGTCAGGAGCTATTACAACTGACGACATGCGCATTGCACACACACACATAGGACAAGGCGGCGTGTGTGTCGGTGTGCGTTTGTGTATACAGTATGTGTCCGTGTGTGTGCAGGCATGTTCAGGGTTATATAGGTCAAATGTCTGAAGCTAGAACATCTCCCAGCTGAAATACCAGCCCGAAATGTCAAAGTCTGCCACTGTGCAATCCCTCAGATCAATAGTTCAATTGGACATAAAGGCATCGTTCAATTCACTGGGCTAACATGCTATATCATGTGCCGTCACGGTATCCCTGCAGGAATGAAGAATATTGGGAAATGTGTCAATTGGCCAGAATCAAAGAATGTAATGTGTTAAAAGGAAACAATTATCTATTATTATTGTTATTATCACACTACATGATAAGTACACTACTCATGCTCAAAGTCTTAAGCATACTCCACGATGTGTGACAGTAAACAGTAACCTTTTTTCATGGCAAACATTTTGCACAAATCACAGGTGTAACTAATAACATCAATAATCCACTCTATTTTGTGACTGAGGAGTCAAGATGTCATCCAGCATCGCCTCAAACATAATGAAATGAGAACCGGCAGCCACTCTGTGGAGAAATGTTGTGTGACTTTAAAGCTAGACTATGTGATTGCTGCTGAGTTGGCTCGCAAACTGACTCACACAGTTCTTATAAAATATTGCTAAATGCTAAAAAAAAAAACAACACAGTGTCATTACACGGTTCATTAATTGGATCAGTAAATGTCAGTTACACAGCAGTATCTATCTTAAGCTTGCTAACATTAGCTTAGCCACAGTACGATACTGGTTATACCAGACCAAGAGAGGTTGTAATGGCAAAACTCCTACTGTATATTGCATCTAGTAAACTTACATTTTACTGTTTTTGAATTGAACTTTTTAATTGTAAGAGAAAAAAAGGAGTTAGTCCCTTTTAAAGCAGATTTTTTGTTTTTTTTTGTCTATGATTTTTACAGCGCAAAAAACACTAAAGTAGTCATGGGTTCTGTCTCTGTTACCAAACAGTTGTAAACTCTACACATACAACAGACACAGAGCAACACATCATTTTACTTTGGCCACCTGACAATTATACAATTAAACTCTGGTTTGGTCTCCACCAAGTCCTGGTAAAAAAAAAATACATGGGTAGTTACTATTCTACTATTTTCAACCATACTCAAAAATATTGCAAATACAGTCAAAATTTACAGATCCAAATTTGTGAAAAATGAAAATATGTCTTTCACCAAAGCCATTCAGTAAATGGATGCCAGTTTTAGATTCACGATACATTTAAGATATATGTTGCTCTTAGCTGTTTTTCTACACAAATCAAAGTCTACCCAGCAAGAGTTAGCATGATTAAAACGCTATTAATCCATCGACACCCTTGCAAAGGACGGGTTCCACACAGTCGTATTTAAAATGAGAGACCTTAGTAGCATGCTCCATCTATTTTAATAATCTCTGATGGGCGCCGAACTTTGATTTTCCATCCAGAAACCTTGTTTAAGTGAATACTACATCCCATCGACATATTATGGAGCTGTAAGATGACTATTACATGGCTCAATTCTCAGATAGGGATTCTTTTATTAGAAGTCCCCATCTCTCCCTTTTAGGATTTCTGTTGAGTCAATGTTCCTTGGACACCTCTCCCAGCTAGAAACGCTCACTTTAAATAGACTATGGGAGGTATAATATACAGTAGATCCATAAGACCACTGCTGCACAGCACCACACGCTGCTCCTCATGATCTCTCTCTGCGCAATCATCACTGCTCTTTTAGCTTTTCCCCAAAGTCCCACGTCAAGGCATAAAAGTCATAACGATACATCTACAAAGACAATGGTTCACCGCGGCTACGTTACTCATGAAATCACGACAAATCATAAATTCAAAGAGCCTCCGTCACCCCCCCTCCCCTCCTCCCTTTCTCCCCCTCCTCTCCGTCCTCATCCTACTCCTAGTTAAGTGTGGAATAATGTCATCTTAATGATTATTTTTTTGCGGTATGCCATAACAGCATAATTCAGAGAGGGCGTAATGATTTTTTATGCCCCTGACATATTGTTTTGCGGGGAGTGACATAAAAGCACGGTGACATGTGGCATTTTGGGAAAGGTCAGGCGCTCCGTCTCGGCCGCCCGTCCATCTTCATAACGTCGCCACTTGTCATATGGAAACTGGCATCACCAATCTTTGTCTCTCTCCTGTCGCTCGCTCCCCCTCCTCTCCTCTCCTCTCTCGTATCCTAATCCTCCCTCTTTTTCTGTTTTTTTCTTTTTTCACTTCTTTTTTTTTTTCCCACACTTTCCATTTTTGTTGCTCTTTTTCCTGTCACGCCATATTCTTGTGTTTTGCTGAGAAGAAGATACGTTTCTCTTTTTTTTTTCCTTTCCGTTAACACGGACAAAATTATCACTGTAGGGAATAGGAAACAAGATTTCACTCACACATACAGAATACACACACACACACACACACACACAAGCACGCACAAGGCCTCAGGGGTGCTGCAGGGGTCCAGGGACCACATGTCAACACCAGCTGTGAGGATTGTGATGACAGAGAGAAGGACTAATACTAATGTGATAAATGCGTCAGCACTCACTCCAGGCACATTGTGTGTGTGTGTGTGTGTGTGTCTGTTTTTGTTTGATGGTTTTAGAAAATCTGCTTAGAACCAGCAACTTCTGCCAAACCGATACTTCGGCGCCATTTTGTCACATTTACCCTCAAAACCGTGACAGCGTGTGGAGGTCAAGACAACAGGTTCTAGTTAATTAACGATAATTGATTAAAATAAACACCGTCAGTGAAACAGACAGTATGAAAGTTGACCGTTCAGCCTCAGACTCTTGTGCATCCTGTAACGAAATGTCTCCCTTGTTGAAGGTTCTTTATGCAGCGTTTTTAGATCAATAAAAGATCATTTCTCCTGACACAATAGGATAATTTACTTCACTGAGGACACTGATGGCATCCACCGTCTCCTACTCTGTGTTTTACATCGCCTGCAAGCATTTTAGATTAGAAAGAAATGGACTTTATTGCTTTACAGCACAAAACAGCTTTTTTTTTTACACCAACAAAAAGAATAGAGAAGATCAACCAAGGCCCTGTTTATACCTGGTGGTTTCATGTAATCTGTATCTGGATAATGACATATAACCTTTGCATTAATACGTTTTCTGATTATCTTGATTCTGCCTACATTGTGATCAAAGTTCAATATTCAAATCAGCTGGAGCCGGGCCGGTGGTCCTTTAACTTCAACAGACATTGCATTGTGTCCATGGTCAAGGGAAGCAACGCCATCGATGGTGACCGTTTCATTTTAAATCCAGTTCAATCAAATCAGTCTTTGGGAGTGAAGGATGGTTAGGCACTGCTGTCATCTGTAGCTTTTGCTGGGTTTGCTTTAAGATAGCAAGGGAGAGGTGGAGTCAGGTGACCTTTCAACTGGTTGGGGGTCACAATGTTCAGACTGCATTTACAACGGGCCGAGATCCGATCAGAGTGGCAGCCAGACCACCTCCAGATGTGCAACAATGATGTTTCAGGTAACTAGGAGTTACATTTATATTCCTGGTGATTTATATCCCATGCTAGTGGCTAGCGATCTTTCCATGACCTCAACCATGTGCAGATTTATTTTAAAATTCTCACTTTTTACAATATGGGAGTGAAAAAAATAACCGTTACGTCCAAAATCCAAGTTCTTGTCTGGCGCTACAGTTGTTTTTTTACACGCTGCGCCAACGAGTCAGATTTGGAGGGAAACCTGCTTCGTTGTTTTACAGCACAAAATCAGAAAAAAAGGAAAGAAGTCACAGTTCTTTTATAACACGATTGCAACTAAAGGACTTAAAAGATGACTAAAAGAAATGACTTTCAACATGTTTATCTTCTTTAACGTCAGATTGATCACCTTAACTTTCATCTTTGAGACAGGAAGCGTCTTTGCTGACGGGAAATAATTTCATCTCGACAGATACCGATCAACCTGACGCGCCAGATGATTCGCTACACAGAACTATCTGAGAAGTCGTCCTTTGAAACCGTCTGGGAAAGGGCAGACGCTTTAAAAAAAAAAAAAAATACTTGGCAGGTGATTGGATGAACCATCTGTCCATCGCCCTCTTACCTTGTGAAGCGGCTGGATTCTCAAGATCACGTGAATCCAGCTGAATCACGGAATACCGCTGAGATTAAATGGGGGCGACCAAACTGCCAACTTTCTATGATCATGCCGAATTATTGCACTTTTATGATAAACTGATACAGGAAATTGTTGAAACATAGCAGCTTTTACAAGATGCAGCATCAGACGATCTTGCAATCTATTTGTCCTTTCTCCTCCTCCTCCTCCTCCTCCTCCTCCTCTGTCCCTGTCCTGTCTGTTCTCCCTCAATCTTCTGACTTTGTCAAACCCTCCTCTCTTATTTCACCGGCCGTCGATGGGCGTGGCAGCCTTTCCATCCTCAGTCCTTTCCACTTCAAATTACCGTTTTTTCTGACAACTGTGTCTTAAGGTCTTCAAATGGGCCCACCTCCCGGCTCAATTTTACTGCCTATATATATATATATATATAATTTTTTTTTTTCTTTCTCCTACAAGCCCGCAACATCCTTTCCCAGCAAAATAGAATATGCATGTGTGTCAAACAGTGGTGGTCTGTGGACTCCTAGTTGAAAATTATATGGTCCCCTGACACATGGTGGGGAAGATTCACCCCAGTTGCAAAGAGGAAACAGAAAACACACACACACACACACAGGCAGATATGCATACAGTCAACATCACGTGCGTGTAGTATGTTGGGGACTCTAACGCGGGGACAGATGGAGAGCTCGTGTGTGTTTGCAGGTCACGCCGTGTCATGCAGGGTGAGTGAGGTGTAATTTCTCGGCAGTAATACTCAACACTCGGGCCCTGACAGCTTTAATGGTGATGGCCTTATTATAGAGAAGACGCCTTGATATGTGTGTGTATGTGTGTGTGTGTGCGTGTGTGCATTCTAATGGTGATGGCCATATTATAGTGAGTGGGAGATGGCTAAAAGGCTTGGATTTATAGCGGGGCTACATTTACTGACATAAGAATAATAGGGCAGAAGATGCTCTGTGCCATGTATATATATGTGTCTCTGTGTGTGTGTGTGTGTGTGTGTGTGTGTGTGTGTGTGTGCGCACGCTAATGAATGCCATCTGGTGAGTATTGAAGTAGTATGAGTGTAATGAAAGCTGTATTGTGCTGATGAGGAGAACAGAGTTGTACACACATCTGGCATTGTAGAATAGAATAGAATAGATATATGTTCTATATATATATATCTAAAGTTATTTCCAGCCTTTTCACCATAAAATTCATATTAGTAATACGTTATCAAGTGTACTCTAACTTAGAGAGTGTGTATGTGTGTGTGGTTGCGGTGTGTACTTCCAGTAAGAACAGGGTAACACGACTCTGTGGGCCTGCGGTTCATGTTATGTCGGCCTGATTTACAGTCTCACGCACGCACACGCACACACACATGCGCACTTTCACACCTCCCAACACTTGTGTGTCTCTTCTATCACCCAATCTCCATTCCTTCCCTTCCTCCTTCCACCACAATGTTAGCTAATCTCCTCCGTTTCTCTCTGTCGTACTCCGAGTGAAACTCACTTCCTGTAACTACACACTGTTACAGGACCAGCACCTGCCTAGCCGTTGCAGTAGAGGAAAAGGTTTGTGCGGTGGGTGTGTGTATGTGAGTGTGTGTGTGGTTTTAGGGAGCACTAACGGACAGGCTGCAGCTATATTGTAGCATAAATTGTCAGGCAGCAAAGGTTAACCTGTTCCTTCTATTACAAAACTGAGGCCTGATTTTTTTTTTTTTTTTCACAATAAAATAAATCACTCATGTCACACGTCTTCTCCTCCAAAACGAGCCACAAAAGTTTTAAAAGTAACGTTTTAAAAAGTGTGTGTTTTAATAAAGCCGGGCTTCATTTGAGTGCAGGTGATGACTTGCTGTCTGCACATGTGTGTGTGTGTGTGTGTGTGTGTTTTGATTGAGAGCTTAAAGGTAGTTTGATGCTGATAACATTCCTCCTCCGAACAGCAAAGAGCACTTGATCCTAAAGGATGCGGCTCTCATCTTAGTCTGCAAATAAGCCTGCTGATGTGTGTTTATCCTGGATCACCACCACACCGGGTCTAAACACAGCTCCACCGCTCCCTAAACACATGACAAGCCCCCCCCTAACGGTTCCCCCTAAATAGGCATGTTTAAGTAACAAGCAGAGTTATTACCCTCCCCAAATGATTTTATATTGTATTACAGATATATTTTTATGTCTTCGGTTCACTGAGAAAGCTACGGATAACAAGCATCCTTAATATGACCCTAAATAATTTTTATGAGTCCATAACCGTGTTTTTGTTTGTTTGCGCTGGATCACCATGTAGGCCTTAATATGACTACCATACTCTAATTATTATTATTAGGGATAATAATAACCATAAAATTATGATTTAAGTACATGCACATGACAACTATTAGTAAAACATTAAAAGCATGGTTTTCACTATTATCATGCACTTATCCTGCACATGGGAATGGAATAAATAGTGATATAGCAGACAAAACATGACCTCACATCGTGAAAAAAACAACTACATTCTAAATGTGTTTTTTAACTCTTTTAAAGACAGAATCTCTGAAGTGGATTTTTTTTTAGTCTGAAAAACATGTTTTATGACTAAACTGCACTACACAGCAAGAGAATGAAACAAAGATAATCGTTTTTGTTAATGGAATTCTGAACAAAATCATTTCAGACTCGCAGAAACCAACAAACACAGCACATCTGTCGCATCGTGCCTTCATAGGATTCATTTACTAATTCAACTTTTGAATAGAAGTGAAATTCTCAGTGTCACATGTGACCATCCAGACATCCCAGTCAGTTGGAAGAAGACATTACACTATCCTGCGTGTGTGTGTGTGTGTATAAATTCATACTGTAAGCCAGAGGAAATAAGCACGTTGATAAAGATCACAATGATGTCCAATTGCAGCTCTGTGATGCAATTGCAAAGTGTCTCATTGTCACACCTGCACACACGCACACACACACACAGAGAATAGCCTCAGGTACGACTTGTGCAATACTCCTACATCCAGAGCCTTTGTAGCTCATAATGCCGCACGTTGAGACGGCGTTTACTGAATAAAAGTCCTCCCAGTGTGCTTAAGGCTACGTTCACTGATCTCTTCAATATGCTCTTATTTGTGTATTGTAGATGAAAGCGTACACAGCCGATCGGCTTGTTACCCTCTCTGTCTGCCTGCTCGTGCTCCGTAAATGGAAATGAGACACAGTTGAAAGTCCCGAACGCTGTGGCAGTGCAAAGTGCTGTGCCTGAGGTGTGTGTGTGTGTGTGTGTGTGCATATTTCTGCTTAAACCTGCTTTATGCATATATGGATACTTTGTATCTTTACTGTATATTTATGTGTGTATTTGTGTGTGTGTGTGTGTGTGTGTGCGCTTACCAACAACAGACACCCACACACACACACACAAAGACACAGGCCTGTCACATCCTGTGTGTGTGTGTGTGTACGGTAAGCCCTAATAACGGCAGCATGTGATTGATTGAATCTTTGATTTGTCTACTGACGTCTCTCGAGCTTGCATCCTTTTCATCTGAGAGAGAGAGAGAGAGAGAGAGAGAGAGAGAGAAACGGTGTCTCATGTAAGTGTGTGTGTGTGTGTGTGTGTAGGTGTGTGTGTGTGTGTGTGTCAGGAGATAGAGGAGCCTGCTGTCTGCCTCTGTACACAGCAGGTGATATTTGCCAATTTAACTCAACAAGAACAGGCGAGTGAAGCCGTATTTGGGTTAGGAGTGTGTGTGTGTGCGTGTGTGTGTGTTTAAAGAAAATTGTGTGTGTGTAAGGGTTATTACACTTAAATGAAATTATCCGGCTGGTCCACTGCTGACTCCACTCATACATTTTAACCTGACTGAAGCCCGCACAGCTGATTCTCTTCTCCTACGGCCGAAGATCACGTGAAACCCGACCGTTCCCGTTAACGCCGAAAAAAACCCCCGCCGTGTCTCTTCCTGTCTACATCCACGTCCTATGATCTCAGAGCTCACTGTCCACCAACATCCACCCTCTTGCCCCCTCTGTCCTCTAATCTTGTTTGTCAGAACTAAATGAGCTGCCCCAGCGAGGTGTGTTAGCCACTAATGAATTTATTGCTTGATAAGAAAGGGGGGGGCCTCATGCAGCTACAACTTACTGCAGTCATAAAACGCTGGGAGTAAAAAAAAAAACACACACACACAGAAAAAAAAAAAAAAACGACGTGATTAACCTCTGCCGGCTGTGGCGAGGTACGTGTGGACGGGAGACGTGCGTGCTGCTTGTTTGCATATTTGTGCCAGCGTGTGTGTGTGTGCGTGTGTGTGTGTGTGTGTGTAGCGTGTATTCACAGGAAAGAGGTAATGATATTGATAACGCTGCTGCTATCAATTAATCGTTAATCGCGTTCTGCCAGATTAGCGCGTCATCCGATAGACTCCAGACTGACTGGAGACAATAAATACATATAGTCAATAAAACAGCAAAGCACCCTGGGAGAATGGTGAGGTGAAGGGAGGAGGGAGGAGGGAGGGGGGGAGGGTGGGGGGTATTGAAGGTTGACACATGTGTCAAGGTGCCAACATCACAAGCTCAACAGTGAACCTGATGGTTGCTTATATGGCTTTTTACAGTCTTGTCTTATCTGGGTGTACTCAATTAAAAGGGGAAGAAAAAAAAAAAGAAAAGAAAGAAAGAAAGAAAGAAGTGGAAGCTTCTTGAGAAGAAGAGAAGAATCCTCAAGACTGATGTCCACACTTTCTCTCGCCATTCACCCCCCTACACAGGAAACCACTTATATGTCGTCCGGCGAAGACATATAAGACCTACGATTCTTCTTCTTCTTCTTCTTCTTCTTTTTCTTCTTCCTCTCCTTCTAGCGCCGAGCCATTTCCTCTTATTGTCAAAGACACATACACACTCTAATGGGTAATAGATACAGGACTAATGCCTCAGCTGAGGAATAAAGATAGATGGATAGGGAGGGAGGGAGGGAGGGAAGGAGAGAGAGGAAAGAAAGAGAGGAGTGAGTTATGAAGCGGTACCCAGGGGGTTAATTTCTCACAGGCAGTTTTCATACACACACTCGCGCACACACCCACACTGAAGGTGATGTCTGGTCGTGCCAAGCCAGTAGCATGCTAGTTAAAAGTGAATAAGTTTATGGCCGGTGTAGGCCCTCATACATCAAGGAGCAGTTTGTTTAGCCAGCAGTGTGACAGGGTACAGTAACATGGGCAGGGCTGGCGAGCAGCTACAGCTGTGATAAATGGGAGATAGCAGGGAAGGATGGTGTCTCGGCGCATGTGTGTGTGACTGTGTGTGTGTGTGTGAGAGAGAAGTAGAGAGAGAGAGAGAGAGAAAGAGACATCAAAGCGTGTTTTTAGCTCTCAGATTAATGGCTATTCCACTATTTGATCTAAGTGATTTTTTTTTTTTTCCCCCATGTGAAGAATCTCTTTTTGACGCTGTAAATATTGCAAACGCCCTTCTCCAGTCATCTCGCAGAAGCTGGTGTGAAAGGATATTTCTCCAGCGTATCGACAAAAGCTTATGGGTCGCTCTATAATGTTTTAAATTGCGGAGGGGTTTTTCTCTGCTTTGATTGTGGGCCTTTTTTTTTTTTTTCAGTCTAAGCAGAACTGCTAAAAAGTGTGGCTTTTCTTTGCAGAGTAACCCCGTATGATCAAATTATTACATTATCTAGACATATAGTGGCATTATTTTCCTTCTCTTTCATTCCAAAATTGGACGATGGGCAATTCTAAAGATGTTCAACTGTTAAAAGTTTATAATATCACGTTTCAGGCTCAGATATTAGACACACAACACTCCATCTATATCAAATTGCAACAGTAATACAGTGTGAGAGGATAAAATAAACTCTCATCTGTATCTCCATGTCGTCTCTCCCATCCACCATCCTTTTTCCCGCCCCGTGTCCTCCATTCCCTCTCTTCAGTCTTCACCTCCTCCTCCTCCTCCTCACCCCATCCTCGTCCCCGTCTCTGCCCCGCACCGGTCCAGCTGTGGATCTGACTGTACCACGGTGCCGGGGGAAACAAAAGGCCAGTCAGCCTGTGTCAGTGTGTCTATAACACTGCACGACAATAGGTTCATTATCACTCCACCACAATGAAGACAACGACTCTGTTCTCTGTACGTGCGTTCGTGCGGCCGGTTGAGTTGAGTGAGACGGATCCAGAGACAGTCAGGGCGATGAGCAGACAGACAGACAGACAGACAGACAGGTAAAGATAGGCAGCCACCCACCCAGCCAGCCGCCATCTCTCCCCCAATAACTCACTTTTCTCCCCCTTGGAGAGGGAAAACAATAAGATATAACAATTGGCAAATGGCTGAGGCAGGCGGAGCATTACAAATGAAATGTAATGTTGTTACAGTTTGGAAATAATGAATTATGAGGATAAGCGGGGATCTGTAAAATCGCTGTAGCGATTTACCAGGGTTTCATTTTTCAACTGTATTGAATTATGGGGAATTGGCCTCAGTCAACTGCAAAATACAAAATGGGGAAAAGGAGGATGATTCACCGTTACACTCTGCATGCGTGTGTGTGTGTGTCAGTGGATGTGTGAGTTTATGTGCAAGTGTGTGCGGCCTCTTGACTGTTTATTAATTTGTCTGAGTTTATGTGTGTGTGCATAAATGTGCATGGTTGCTCGCACATTTGTGTGCAAGCAACCGGTGTGTATGTGTTTCTGTATGTTTCAATGCTGCATATGTGTGTGTGTGTGTGTATGTGTGGACATTTGTGTGTGTGTGTGTGTTCCTCCCCCTAGACCTGTTGAGGGCTTTCTCTCGCTCACCCCGCCGCACATGTGATAAATGTCCCTTATCGCCTCTGTCATTGTAATATCCCCACAACAGGCCCAGAGAGAGAGAGAGAGAGATACAGGGAAAGGAGGATGGAAAGAGGGATGAGAGAGGGATGAGGAGGGAGTTGGGGGCATGGGGGGTGGGAGGGGGTATTGCGAGAGTCATGGCGACTTAAAAAAAAAAAAAAAAAGACTGAGAGTGGGGGGAAAAAAAGAGAGAAGAGAAGGAGGGATGGCGGCGTGGAATGGGATAGCTGGAGTTATCAGCCGGTCTTGTAGGGGAAGAATACGCATCAAGCTGCCAATCATCCGGCCTGAAAATTGCTCTGAGATTTGAGTCCCCAGACGGTGTGTGTGTGTGCGTGTGTATATGTGTGGTTGTGTATGTGTGTGTCCAGAGAGAAAGAGAGAGAGTATCCGAAGCCCCTGTCGTCTCTGTGCTATTACGGCTCCCTGTCTTTTCCACCCATCCCTTCATCCGACCATCTCAACCCTCTTTTCTCTCGCAACCGTTTTTAAAGCTCCAACTCAAAAAAAAAAAAAAAAACCACATCTCTCCTCTCTCTCTCTCTCTCTCTCTCTGTGTCACTAAAACCTACACTCAAGTTGTTTGAAACAGTGTGGTCGTCAGTGGCACCGGGTATTAGGGGAGGGCGAGAGATGAGGAGAGAGAGAGAGAGAGAGGGATGACGGAAAAGATAGAGGAGGGGGGGGACAGAAAGGCAAGGAGAAAAGAGAAGGGAGGTTAATATGTGAGCAGAAACCATTTCAGTCTCTTTAATTTTCTATTGATCTGAGCTACAGACCTGTGTGAGTGTGAGTGTGTGTGTGTGTGTGTGTGTTTGGAGTTGAAAGTCTCCACACCGTCTCCGTATAGAATCTGAGAGTAGAAAAAAAAAGAGTAGAGACTGTCCAGTAAAAACCACGTCGCTCCAAATGGATTATTGTTATTAGCTCAATAAAACACTGAATCATGTGAGAAGTGCTTCGTTCTCACAACGGTAGAAGCTGTTCTTCTTTGCTGGTGAAAAGCTTGATGTTTTGGAGATACATGCTTTTCACGGGAGAGGCAACGATATGAAGAGAGAAAGAGAGAGAGGAGAAAAAAAAGACATATTGTAAAATTATCTTCATGTGGTATAATCACATGTCGAGGCTTTAAAAATCAATTTTTCCTCGAGACAAGTTTTCTAAAAGTGATCAATGACGAAGCTGCTGTTGTTTGTTTCAATCATTTGTCTTCAATCTGGTGTTATTTCCTTGACATTAGTGGTACAAAATCTAAAACAGCCTGTAATGAAAAGGGAAAATCTTTTGGGAAAATAAAAAAAAAAAAAAAAAAAAAGAGACAGGAATATTTCAGATACTCAGCTCAATTTTGCACTTGTTTTATGGTTTTATGGATGATATCATTTTAAGACTGAATGTGATGGACCTTTTATGGAATGTTACTTCTTCTGAGCAAAAAAAAAAAAATACCAAAGGCCCTCTCAAAGAGCAAAATGTAGTGAAACATCCCCCTCTATTGGACACTGTGAGATTACCAGGCAGGAGTGGAAGGAAGGAGAGGACAGGAAATGAGAAAGAAGGGAACTGAGGAAGAGAGAGAGAGAGAGAGATGACAGGCAGAGTCCTGTAAGGCAGAGAGATAGCGGAGTGATAAAGATCAAAATGATGTCCAATTGCGGTTCTGTGATAAGATCGTGAGGTGCCTGATTGTCACACACACACACACACATGTAGACACACATAAAATAGCCTCAGGTGTGACTTGTACAAAACCCCACTCCAGCAGATACTCATCTTTGCTCTGCTCAAGTGTTAGCACCCAGATATATAGATATATATATTTTTTATTTGTATTACTGTACAAGGAATGAGAGAGACAAACAACCAATGTGTGGCGGGTATAAAAACCTTCATGTATTTCAGGCTTAAACCAAAATAATTTGACAACATGATTTTTCCATCTGGATCGAGTCTCCTCTCAAGTGGTACAGGACTCTTGCAAGTCAGCATGGGTAACAATTTGTTCAAATGTTTTTTATGTTATTTTACTTTTATTGCTCTCTAAAATCTCATTTTTAGAACAAAAGTGCTCATATAAATTATATGATGTGAGCGGTGTATAAATGATTGTTTGTGTGAGATTATAAAAATGATGTGAAAGTCGTGTTTTCACAAGGGTACGCTTGTGAAACCTTATAGTCTGGTCCGCTTCGCTGCCAGGCAAATCTTCGGAAATTCTTGGAACTCGGGGGTGACCCGCAAAGCGCCCACTGTCATGAGGACGTGGCAAGCGCCCAAACCCACAACACAGCACCCGGAGGCGTAGTCCTGACCAGGAACTTAGGAAAGTTTTCATTATCTTGGGTTGCAGTCATTTTCCAAAGGGTCCTGCGGTGCCTTTTTTTTTTATTCCATCCAGGACTAGTGACACCCAAGGAAAACACAGAATTCCCATCAATAAACTTCAAACTTAAATGTTTGTCCTCTGTGCCAATAATTACACTGTGTTTGCAGCAAACTTTTTTTTTTTTTTTCTACAACGTGACCAAAACTCGGCACAAAAAAAAAAAAAAACACTACCGGTTCTGTTCTCATCGAACTCGCCGTCTAAACCGAGCCCCGGCAGAGATTACCGTGATGCGGGGAAGTTTGCTTTTGTGTCTGTTTGATTTCTATTCCGGTGACACTCCGGTGAGAGAGGGGTAATATTAGCAGACAGCTAGACAGACAGCTAGATAGATGGAAGGCCAGACTGCTCCCCTTGTATGAAGGATTATCCCCTATCCTCTGTTTGTGACAAGAGCTGATAAGGGCCTGAGAGGAGAGGCAACAAGAGGCTGAGAGGGCGAGTGACACATACACACACACACACACACATATGCGCATATAATCCACAGCGAGAGAGATATCAATCCATCATTTAGAGCCGGGGATTCAGCAAGAGGAAATAGGTTCTTCTCAATCGCTGACAACCCAACACACACACACACACACACATAAATACACACACCTACAATAGCATCTGCTATACAAAAGGCTCATGAGGTTTCAGAGTAGAATGGGCCCGTTTGAATGACTGTTCAATTTCATCTATTTATCTGATTTACATTCAGCTATTGTCGTCAGCGCAGCTCTGCGTGTTTAGAGCCTGAATGACATCAGTGTCGCTAATAGAAACCCCGTGAATCCTAAACGTCCTAACGCTGCTTATCGCGATCTATTAATCCGTGTTTCCTCATATGCAGTATCAAAAATGGAAAAAGAAAAGGGTAGTGAACGTTTCAATTATGAAAGAGATGAACCTGAGAATATGAATGCATGCGACACATAGTCTGTGTTAAATACTTTTTATTTAGCTTTAAAGAGATTGTAAGTGATGCTTCGTTGGCAAGAAGTGCAATTTCACTGTAGAAGTTTCACACACGCTCTCATTTTTTTAAAAAGTTTTTGGCAAGATTTTTTTTAAAACAAAACAAGACAATTAAACAAACTAGAAGTGGGTGAGGTGGTACAGTAGTCGGCGCTGTCAGCTGTAGTCGCCCGTGTGCCATCGTACTGAGCGCTCTGACAGACGATCAGAAGCCGGGAACATGAAAACCCACCCGTCCCTCTCCTCACAATATGACCACGTCTCTTCAGGGATACGTGTGTGTGTGTGTGTATGAGTGTATTAGCATGGATTTGATACCTGCGTTTTCCTCACGAGGGAAACTCGGCGCCAATAAGATATCTAAAAAAACACGCGACAGACAGAGAAGGAAAAGGAAGGGAAACACTTTTACTTCTTCATCTGTCTTCTTATAGCCTTGGATAACTGATTTACGAGTGTGTGAGACAAACAGAAGGACTCAGTGAGTGCTGCTATTGATTACGGTTTGCAACAACAGGTCAAAGGGTTAACATGTGTAAGAGGAGCCTATCGTTGCGTGGTGTGGTTTGGGGGGTGTGGGGTGGGAGGGAAGTGGTTAAGGAGGTGCCAAAAGGCCTCATGGAGAGCTTTAAGATGATATAACGCTCTCTCTCTCTCTCGCAATCTACCAACGGTTCTAAAGAGCTCAGCTTCATTTCCTGAAATACCGAGCTCAGTTGTCATGCGAAGTGTAGGAAAAATTAACAATATATAGCTTAATCAGTGAGAGACATTCTGTAAAGAGTGCTAAAATGCTGGATTTGTCTTCTTTCGGACACTCGAATCTTTAAATTTAGTATCAACTCAACGTGTTTCATTGCAAAACCCGGTTTATGGCATCAAGATAGAAGGTGATACAGAGAAGGTGAAAGCCATAGATAGATAGATAGAAAGAAAGAAAGAAAGAAGAAATGATCCAGTCTTAAGTGGAGCAAAGACAAAATGTGTAAGCGAGAGAGACGGAGAGAGAGGGAGCGGGGCGTATTTGGCCCCCGCATTGCTAAGCGCCAGGTTAGGTGGCAGGGCCATTTGGCGAAGGCGGCGGTGCTAGACTTGATGGATGAGACAAACTGCAGGCTCTTCTCTCTTGTAACTTTAAAATCATTAAGCCTTTTACACGGCCATGCAGATTTTTATAGCCACCTCGGACAATCTGCCGCTATTCATGTCTGTAGATCAGCAAGATGGGAGTAGACACACACAGAGAGAGAGAGAGAGAGAGAGAGAGAGAGAGAGAAGGAGGACACGGATAACACCTTAACCATGTGGTGCATATCACTGTACGGTTATGTATATGTATGTTTTTGAATGCATTTTGAAATGTCATTAACAGTCTTTTATTATATATGGTTTTTTTGTAAAGGAAAACTAGAGTTTGGGTTTAGTTTAGGTTTGATTTCCTTGCAATATGATTGGATGAAGGGAGTTCAAACACACAACTTTGCTTATTTTCCCTCTGTTGCTGTTACATTTATGAAATTATCCAAAAAAAAAAAAAAAGAGGACACAAAATCTGAACCTGCAGAATTCACACATACATCCACGCCTTTTAAATGACACATTGTGAGATTTCAGCTTCACCCACATGTCCTTTTTTTAAAATCAATACATAACATTCCCCATCTCATCTCTGACGATTTCACCTGCTTTGTGCGATAGCAGGTGAAAATGAACTTCAGGTACACGCCAGCAGGTAATCCGGCGCTGAGAGGACAGCATGACATTGATCTAAGATTTTAATCTGCTGCTCCTCTTTGCCAGGCACGTTTT
>CM055849.1:6355000-6382500 GCA_029490765.1 Euthynnus affinis
TTTTACTCTTTGAATAATTACAGTAAGCTCTAGTCTGGCCTTTTTGAAAAGATCCTTCCGGGGTGAAGATGTTCAGAAACTCCATGTTCAGTGTTGACATGTAAACAAGGAACCTTGCTCACAGGTCTTTTTATATCTTTACACATAAATGCACAGTCACTCTTCCACTATATTGAGGACCAGTAAAAGGCGGCTTAGGGTTGGCGTTATATCACCGCCTGTTGGTTTGGCGTTCTCTTGACTTTAAGGCTTTAATTGTGTTTTTTATGTTTTCATTTGGACGGATATTTTTTTTTTTTTAAATAGTACTTGTGCTTTTCAAAAAATACCCGTGTACGTGTGAACAAGCTGTTTTTGGTCTAGTTTAATAAGTTAAAGTCAAACCGATTTAGTTTGACATCACACTTTCTCTTCCTGGGGGTCCTGCTAAGTAAGCACTGTCATCACGTAGGGTACTGTTCATTTTCTTCATCTATCAACGACTCTCTGGCCAACAAAAGTGAGTGTATATATATAGTTCACGCAGAGCCCGAATAACACATAAAAACATGAAATATTTCCTTATATTGTGTCATAACAAAGCCAAATGAGTCTTTCCACATGTTGTCACCTTCATCAAATGCGCAAGCCCAGTTTGTGGCGAAGGGAAGGCTTACCACATCATTTTCCATTCGCCTGTTACTCACACTGAATCAAGGACGTACAAGCAACAAAAGAACACTGAGGATTCTATTTAAAGTCCAACTCTATAACTTTTACAGTTTGGTGGCTCCTATTTAGCTTTTTTTTTTTGTGTGTGTTCAATCTTATTTCACGTTCTCAGCAACATTTCAAATAGAGGATCTGTAAAGTGACATGTTGCTGGATACGTTGTGATTCTGATATAAATTCCCCTGACAAACTAAGACAGCCGAAACAGGAATTAGAGGCTCTGTGGATCGATTCTGAGCAGCCAAAGTGTACATGTCAATACACGCAGCTAGTAAATATATCAGACAGAGGATACAATGATGCCCCCCCCCTGTCCCCCCCTCCCCACCCCACGCCAGCTGTATGACATATTGTTTCGTGACACGAACAAAAAAACCCAACGAGCGCTTCTTTAAAGTGGGCCCCGAGTGACAGAGATGAAAAGGAAGGGAAGAGAAGGATGAGCGGCGAGAGAATGAGAGGGATGATAAAGGGACGGGTCGGGTTTAAATAACTGAGAGAAAACAAAAAAAAAAAAGGGGGGGGGGGCGAAATAAGGAAAAAATGGGAGATAGAGGGAGTGAGACACATAAGACGCACGGAGGGAGAGAGAGAGAGAGAGAAAAGCCGGAGAAAGTCCGAGAAAAGAGAGATGAGACAATCCATCTTGGCACATTAGGGGGGATCAGGCCTACACTCCATCACGGCTGTCAGAGAGATGCACACCTCCTCTCTCCTCTCCTCCGTCCGCGCATCCATCCATCCCCTTGTTCGCTCCGCCAGCCGGCATTTCACTGAGGAATCTCAACACTAAAAAGTCCTGTCAGGCCTATTTCCTTGTTATTGTCCGGCCCCTCTCTATCCTCCTCATCTCCCCTCCTCTTCCTCCCCTCTTGAGTCTTGGTGCTTTCCCTTGCGCTCCCCGAGATTAAACGCACCCTTGTTGCGCCTCAGGGTGTGTGTGTGTGTGTGTGTATTTGAGCTATGAGGTCCAAAGCAGGACATGTGAGGTGTGTGTGTGTGTGTGTGTGTGTGTGTGTGGTGCCCCGACATTAATCATCTTTAAGGCGCTGACAAGCCTGGTGTGCGACATCACATCACATCAACAACCACCCCCCCCTCCTCCTCCCTCCCCTTCCTCCTCCTCCCTCTCCTCTCCTTCTTCTCCTCCCCTAGATTTATCTGTCCATCCGCCTCCCCCCATCACTCACTTCCCTCAGGGAGCGTTTGACAGAGAGAGAGAGAGAGAGAGAGAGAGAGAGAGAGGAAAGGAAAGAAAAGGGGGAACATAACGGGTGACAATGACAAGAAAGGATGAGACGTGATGACAGCAAACATGTTGGCAAAAAAAAAAAAAACGTGGATCTGAAAGAAAAAAAGAGATAAAGAGTGAAAGTTTTGACACAAGTTTTTTTGATTTGGTTAAATTTCATCATACAAACATGAAAAAATTTGGTGACATTGATAGAAAATAAACAGAAAATATGAGTTGCTGACTAGTTGGTGAACTGTTTCGAGTCAGTTCGCCTTTAGAATCCAAACTTTTTTTAAATTACAACTGTAATCAGCGTTTTACATTTAAAGAAACGAGTCTCTCTCTTTTTTTTTTTTTTTTACTCTGTTTATTTCTATTACATTTAAAAGCCGGCTGCCTTGATTTGGCGGTGAGCTAAAGCCAAATGTTTCACTCTAGTGGCCAGACAGAGTTGTTTTCTCTTCCATTGTGTTCTCTCACATGACCAGCTAGCTGTTGATTTTCTGTTCCATCACATCAGAGCAAGTGTAATTTGTGTGTGTGTGTTTGTGGTTAGCGGGGTTGGGTTTTTGGCCCAAATAGACAGCAGCGTTCAATTCAATTCTCAGAGCAAAAAAACTCCCCCACTTTAGTCTTTCCTGTTGTTGATTGTTGCCATTCTCTTGTCACACCCATGCATTTATATTCCCCTTATCATCAGTCTATTGCCAGTACAAATACAAGTCACATCCATAAAAAAAAAATTCCACAATTCAAAAGTGAAATCAAAATAAAAGAAAACTCACACTGGGTAAAATAAGCATTTACTTTTTTTTTTTTTTTTAAAAAGTAAATTTTCTGACATTACAAAAGCCCTAAAAATAATCAAACATAGGCATATGTTTGTTTGCATGCTTGTGTGTGTGTGTGTGTGTATGTGTGTGTTTGTCTACTTCCTCCAGGTGTGTGTTTGTCTGTGAAATAGAAAGAGCCCCATCAGCTGCAGACAGGGATTGGATCTTTCTTTGTTTGCTGTGGCGGATAGCGACAGCTTCAGCATGACTCAAATTATCTTGTCAAAGCAATAAAGGGCCAAGGGAGGGAGGGAGGGAGGGGGACTGGAGGTGTGTGTGTGTGTGTGTGTGTGTGTGTGTGTGTGTATATATATATATATACACTGAAGCAGAGTGTGGAGGAGACAATAAGCAGAGAAGAAGAGGGGTAAAAGAGAGGGGGCAAGCAAGAGAAGAATAGAGATGAAAAAAAGAAAGAAGAGAGGCGAATGACGAAATAATGAAACAGGAGATGGGAGATGGAAGAGAAAGGGAGAAATAAATGGATGATAGGGAGCAGAAAATTAGAAATGGATGAGGCTAGAGAGAGAGAGAGAGCGTGAGAGGGATAGGTGTGGAAAAAGGAAAAAAAGAAGAAGAAGAGGTGAGAGTGAGGGAGGAAGAAAAAGAGAAGAAGAAGAGATAGAGAGTAATCGATTACCTATTTTTCAAAGTCACTTAACGTGTCCAGTGCTGTGGGCTCTGTTAAGCAGGAGAATGGGAGGCCAGTATGCACACACACGCTCTGAGACAGAGAGGGAGGGAGGGGACATTACGTGTGTGTGTGTGTGTGTGTGTGTGTGTGTTCTCCGCTAGTTGTGTCTTGATGAGACCTCTTGGAGGAAACTGTTCTGACAGACCAATATGTGAGCAAGGATACGTGTGCCCAGAGGGGCTGCGTGTGCATGTGTATGTATATGTGTGTGTGTGTGTGTGAGAAACCCCAAAGACGAAACAAGACGGGGAGTCCCCCTACCTGGTCCTCTTGTTGTCGTGGTGACAAGCAGTCTTAACAGGATATCCTCGCCGAGGCGGAGCATATTGTTCTTGGACTAAAAAAAGGCCATTTGATTGGCTAAATACAGGAAATGAGGGAAGTGTCCTCCAACATTAAGCATCGAGACACTTTCAATAGATGATATTTTTAGCCGGCTCGGACAGACTCAAAGGTAAACTTCAAAAAAAAAAAAAAAAGTAGGATGTATAGTACTACAGCATACAGACACGTACCCGCACACAACCAGAAAGGCTGTTGCGCAAAATGCACACTATCCAATACAAACACAGTCCACACACACACACACACTCCCAGAAACACAATAACACACATATACAAGCCCACACTAACACAGACACACATACAGGTGGGCCCCACCCTGTGCCCTGCTGATCAAGGACAATGAAGTGAGGTAGTGTTGGCAGACTCTATACAGCATTATCTCATCCATGGCTGACACTTCTTTAACCCTCCCACTCTGTTTTGACCTAAGAAGAACATTACACAATGGAGACTGTACAACACTCTATTCCCTTTCTTTGTGTGTAATGTGTAATGTATTATAATGCACATGCACTTAATGTGTGTGATTTTAAAACCATGTGTGCTTAGCGCCAAGACGCACGCACTCACTATGCTGAGGTTTCCTTGAGTGTCCTTGATGCCTAATCTCTACTCTTACTCTTGTTTTTTTTTTATACTTAACATTATTGTTGCTACACTAGAAAACCAGGGCCATACATGGCTGACCAATCAGCTTTGTAGAATATGTGTAGAATGACAAACTCTTAATCACAGTTGGATATATTTGATTTGCCTGTGTCAATAACTATTGTAGTCTTCGTCATGTATTCATTTACTGGAGTAGCACCAGTGGCCAAAGCTAACAGATAAAACTTGAAATTGATTTGAAGATGTATTCCGATGCCATATCTACAGTAGACACAATCTGGATATAATGTATCTGGATATAAAAGTTGTTTGGGTGCCTCGCTTTTGTTTGTCTTATCTATAAATACCCTAATGTTTGTCTCTTTGTCTCGCTCCTTCTCCGCTCTTGTCTCCAGGTAAAAAGAAGATGTCCCTGTACGACAGCCAGACTCCAGTCTGTCCCATCTGCCAGGTGCTGCTCAGGCCCGGAGAGCTTCAGGAACACATGGAGACAGAGATAGACAGGCTAGCCACCATATGCCTCAGGTAGGCCTTAAACACTCAGCGTATGTTGCTTCCTTCTCATACAAACACACAAATATACAGTCATTAACTGTCATTTTTGTCAAGTCAAAGTTTAAATCAAAATTGAATCGATTGAGTGTACTGTGTGAGTGTGTGTTTGAGTGTTTAGTGTGTATTGAGGATTAGGCTACATTTAATGTGGCGCTAATGGCTAAAAGTAGTGAATTGACTGGCAGTAGACTTAGCTTGGTTCAATGTTTAGCCTAGCTCTAGCAGTATATTTTGTATCATTTTTACTGTAGCATTTGTTCAAAGAGAACAAAATCGATATTGTGGTTCAACAAACAGCTAGCTTATGTAGTGGTTGCAGCATCTCAGAAGTCCTGACCTAAATCATGAACTCCACTGCTCAAACAGCTGACTCTTAGATGTATTTGTGACTAGCTCACTAGCAAACAAGATAAAACATAAATAGCAGGTTTGAAGTGGCCGGAAAGGTTTTTTTTTAAACTTTTGACAGAGGCTAGCTCTCTTTACCTCTGTTTTCAGTTTGCGCTATGCTAAGCTAAACACATCTCTGTATATCTATATTGTGTTAGCAGACATATCAAACTGGTAACAATCCTCTGTTACCTGTAAAACTGTAAAACTTCAAATGAATAATGTCAAAATAAGTCTGATAAATCAATTTTATAATCATCATCATTAGTTTTCTTGAGTCATGTGACATTATCTGGATACTAATGTAGCAGGAAAGGTAAACAAAGATTTTTTTAGGTATAGAAGGCTGAGCTTTAACTCAACCTTTATGTCAGGCTCGCTGACTGCTATACTTTCTCAGCAGAGATTTTGGTGCCATAAATCTGCATAAAAGGCAGAGCCGTCGACGTAACGCTAAGTGTTTCCTTCGGGGATTAGGATTCAAACCTGTGACCCCAAGTTCACTGCTGCCCCCCTTCTTCTCCTCACGACAGTCACACGAGCTGTTTTACGGTGGATAAATCAACTCCAAGCCCTTTTAACGATGGGACACAACCATTAGGATCCATATTTCACCTTGACCGCACGTCTGGCCGTGTGTACGTGTGTGTGTGTGTGTGTGTGTTTGTGTACATACGCGTGTGGCTTGTGTGTGTGACCCGGTGTCCACCTAAGTGGCCCAGCTTTATGATAGTCCCCATTAACCCTGAGGAACGGGGCAACAGATAGCGTCACCCCGCGTGGAAATCACACTTCATTTACCCCCGTTTACACCTCCCACTCCACCCCTCCTTCCACCTGTCCACGTTCCCCTCATTCCTCTTCTTCTCTTCTCTTCGCTGTCATCGCCCCATTCTTCACGTTTCCCCTTCTGTCTTCCTGCGTTCACCGCGTGCGCACGTCTTCTCAATAAACAAACTCTCTGTTCGCCGATGAAGGCCATGAGATGTGGTGAAAAGCTCTGGAGAAAAAAAACAATAAGTAAGTGAATCCTGTGTTAAGAGATTTTCTGTCATCCTGTTATTTCCAAGGTCAAGAATCAACTCGTATAGAATAGAATAGAAAAGAATCAAATACAACAGAGTGGAATAGATGAGAGCCGAGCGAGGGTCAGCCATCTATCATTATGTGATATGGCGAGATGTGTGTGTGTGTGTTTCAATAATTAATAAAGGTTAGTAGTCTGCCCTTCCCTCTGGGGGGTCTGAGATACTGTGTAAGCCTGCGAAACCCACACATGCACACACAAACACACACTCACGCGCACGGTTATTTAAGGAAATGGCGTCATCCCGGGGGGTGAGATGGGATGGTGGCTAACGTCACGGCTGGCTGATTTAGCTACTTTGCCATTAACCCCCTCCACACACACACACACACACACACACACACACACACACACACACACACACACACACACACACACACACTATCACCGTGACACAGAGAGAAAGAGAACAGAAGGTGGAAATTTCTAGAAATTTTGAGTGAAATTTTCCTTTCACACACACACACACACACACACACACACACACACACACACACACACACACACACACAAAACGTCTCAATGTGACTTTGTGTGTTGGTGCGCGTTCGAGGGAATGTGAGCAGCAGATGAAATAAAGGCAGAGAGTGTTGTGTGTGTGTGTGTGTGTGTGTCTGCGTGCGTGTGTGTTATATCACAAAACTAACCTCGTTCTATATCTCTCTCTCTCTCTCACACACACACACACACACTGTCTCTCCTTCTCTCTGGCTCTCTGCATGGTAGCAGCCATCATTGAAAGTGACAGTGGGAATTTGGTCCAATTTGTAGTAAATCTGCCTTTAATGACGACCAGCGCTTGCTGAATGAAAGAGCTGTGGGTATGGAAACGAAGGTGTGTGCGTGCGCGCGTGTGTGTGTATTTGAGTGTGTCGTGTCGGAAAAGTGTCTCCTCTATAAATATCTGTTCTTCTGCGGCTTCCATTTCCATTTGATTTCTATTTCTTCTCTCGTTTTCTGTTCTGTTCTTGCTGATAATGTGCGTGTGTGTGCGTGTTTGCGTGCGTGTGTGTGTGTTTGATTACAACTGCCAGCCTGTCCTCTCTCGTGACTGCGAGCTCTTTCGCTTCTTCATGGGCCACAGCTTCTCATGTATGGACATAGAAATCGCACACAGTTGAGCAAATGGAAATCTATCATGCCCTGTACACCTCAGGTAACTCAAGGGGGCAAAGTAATCTACATACCCACCCCTACCCCTCCACCCCCCCCGCCCTGCCTCTTCTTACCCCTACTCCTCTCCTTCCTCCTCCTGCATAATCAATTTGCCTTCCCTACAGCAAGCCCCCACCTCTCCAGCAGACGACACCGAAAGCAATCAGTGTCTTGAGGTTTGCACCGTCCCTCCATTCCTCCCAACTCCCACCAAGGAAAGATCTCTTTCTCTCTTCTTTTTTTCCTCTCTCCTCCTCCTCATCTGGTAGTTAGTGGAGGTGGGGGGCGGCAGAGGTCCCTGCTGGCTGTCAGTCAAACACAGTCTGTCCAGGTATGGGGAGGGAGGGCAGTTTTACTTACCTCCAAAATACTGATCAGCCCAGTTTAAAGAGGCACTATACTGACATAAGACATTAGTCTATTAGCATTTTAGGTAGTTGTCAGGTTGTGTTTTTATCAGTTTGCTTAAATGTTTTAAGAAGATAGAGATAAATGGCTTTTCATACATAACAAAATGTTAAAGATCCTTCATCTTACAGTATTCAAATGATCCTGTGGAATCACATTAACGTGACTGAATGAAGCTTATGATGGTTCCTTGTTATGGTGAAAATGTATTGCAAAGTATTAAGGAGTGCAGATTAATGTCATGTCTTTCAGCAGCAGATCTGGAGCTCCGAACATTTATCCTTCCAAAAGTTTTTAAAGTTGGAAGTCTAAGCTCACGTTCTACAGCAACTCGCAAGCACCAAGCAACAAGATCCATATTGTCTTTTTGCTAACTTGCGGTGAACTGTGTGTAATTATTTTTGCATTTATGTAGACCACCACCAAACTACAAACAAAAGATGGAATGTGATTTTAAACTTAAATGACACAGCAAGTTTTTTTTTCAGACAGACAATAGTCTCCTCTCAGTATTTGCCTTCTCCAGCTCTCTGATTCGAGCCGTCGGACTCCTCCTCCGTTACTCTTGAGGGAGAGGAAGAGAAAGAAAGAGAGAGAGAGAGAGAGAGAGAGAGAGAGAGGGAGAAATGTTTACTACTCACATTACAGGAAGTATAGATGGGTATGAGACAGTGAAAACAATGAGAAAGTCTGAAAAGGCTGTTCAAAAGACCTACATAGCAGTTCTTGCGGGTCATTTTTTGAAAAGTTCTTTGTTTACACCGATACATAAAAACAACAGGAATTGGCTGAATCTCAAGAAAATAACCGTCTCTAACTTTTTGGTGGTTGATCTTAAAGGAGCAGTGTGTAAGATTTAGTGACATCTAGTGGTGAGGTCGCAGATTGCAACCAGCTGGAAACTCCTCCCCTTCCAAGAGATGGCCATGAAACACAAAAAAAGCTCCAAAGGCCTCAGAGCCAGTGTTTGGTTTGTCCATTGTGGGCTACTGTAGAAACATGTGGATGTAAAGGGCTCTTTCTGGGGTAATGAAAACACAACAATTCTGTTCTGCTAGATGTCGCTAAATCTTACACACTGCTCCTTTAATATAAACCAATTATTATCACTCACTTGAGTTCAGACACAAAGCCTAACTCATCTGGTTTCGCAGATGACAAACAGAAAAATGTTACACTGCCCCTACTATCCGATTACTACTTCCTGCCTATGACACACACACACACACACACACACACACACACACACAGGCGACCACCTTCAGGTTTAGCTAGTTTAAATACAGTACTCTAAGAACACCCTGGCTCTCTGACATGGCGCGACAACTTGTTTGTTTGAAGCGCCGACGTGTCCTCACCTGTCTCCCCCTCTTCACATACAATACATGCCTCATTACCGCAACATATTTTAAATTGCTTCGTCTCCCGTCTTTTATTCTTCCATTCTTTTACCCGCTGTCAGTCTGTGTGTGTTTGTTTCGCTTTGCTGTGTTGCTCATTTCCACTCTCTCCTCCTCGCTTTGACATGGCAGGCAGCTGGAATTTCCAGCCCCATAACCCTCGCCATCAAAAATTCATAGAACCGGGCAAAAAAAAAAAAAAAAAAGACGTGTGAAGCCGCGAAAAAAGAGGCGCCGGCACACCAACTCTCCCATCACTCTCTCTCTCTCTCTTCCTCTTGTTTTCTGTCTTCTTTCATCTTCCCCTCGCTCGATCTCTTTCTTTATGTTGCCCAGTCTTCCTCCCTCACCACATCTCCCCCCCTTCTTTCTACTTTCTTCTCTCTATCACCCCCCCCCCCCCCCACCCCCCCCTCTCTGTCATTGTGGCAATTTTCTCCCATCGTGGCAGGCATGCTCTCTTGCTCTCTCTTCCTCTCTCTCTCCCTCTCTCCCTCCTTCTCTTGTCGCTGTTTGACACTGTCAACGAGCAGGTAGAGGTGGCTGTTATTGTTGATGCCTCTGCAGAGGTTCCAGGTAATGAATAAAAGAGAGATAGAGGGAGAAGGAGAGAGAGATGACAGAGACAGAGATAGAAAAGAGGGAGAGAGAGGTGTGTGTGTGTGGGGGGGGGGAGGAGGGGGGAGGAGGGTGTTGACAGATTCCCCTGCATTACACGGCAGCTTGACTGTGTCACCCATGTTTATTCTCTTTGTTGGTGGAGGTGAGGCCCGCCGTTCAGCTTTCACACACACACACACACACACACAAGACATGCACACACACTATGCGCAAACACACACAGTAGCAAGACAATACACAGATGCTATGCACATTCACAGCCATGCATAAAGATATTTAAATACACACACACACACACCTGTATATGGTGTACAATGATAAACACACACACCCTAGTCAACATATTCATCTCAGAACATAAAGAATCAGTCATATTAGTGCAGTGATGAAGACAAATAACTAATGGATGAATGAATTACTAAAATTAATCCACTGAACTAATGTTAGGAAACAAAAACTACATTTTCCAAGTTCTAGTCTGTGCTGCTGTCTTAATTCTTCTGTTATTTGTTGCCAATTACACTATTTTTCAGCATTTATACACCAAAATCCCTCTATTCTCCTCCTTTAAAATGTTTTAGAGGAAATATTTTTCGATGAGTCATCCTGCACTTTAGGTGTGTATACATGAATATATCCAATCAAATGGGGTTTTTTGGGGGCAACTAGCTAACCGCACCCATTATATGAAACCACTCTTTGTTTGTTGACTCATTGTAGCTTCTAGCAGAGCCATGTCATAGTGGGAGGTGTGTTTATCACTTGACAAAAACCATACATATCCAAAACTGGGGCCTTCAACAGGGAACATCAGCTATTTAGTATCATCAAGTTTGGAGACTCAAGACAGTTGTTTTTAAAAAAGTAATGATCAAAATTGAAAGAAGCAGAAGCCGAGATACCCAACTGTGGGTCAAGTTTCAAAAAATGCTCGATCCTACATCTCCCATAATGCATCTAATAGCATCTTTTTTGATAGACTGGTGAAGGTCTGTGTCCTAACTCCCAGTTTTTAGAGCAGGCTTTCTATTTTAAACTGTGTAGGCACCGAGCCCAAACTGAGAAGCTGATGACATCATCAGGGTTATTTTCTCAAACTTGACACATCTCCTCCAGAGCCACAGAAGACATTAAACAATTGTTATTACAAGCTGAGTAACTTGTAGAAAACTGACTTATGTATAAAAGGTGTAAAAAAAAAAAAAAAAAAAAAAAAGAAAGAGAGAGAATACCATCCTTCCATCCATCTCTCTGATCATACATTTCCTCCTCTAGGTGCAGCTTTGCATTACATTTCAGTCTTATACTTTTCTTATCTTGCCGTTATACCTTCCTGTGCATCACTTTGTAAATTCCGCTTGCATATAAGTGACATATAAATAAGGCTTCTTATTCTTATTATCCACCCGTCCATCCATTGAAAAGGGAAATCCCTTGTCTACCAAGGCATGCTGTCAGATTAGAGGTCATGCTCAATTCACTTTCAGGCAGCCATCCTTCCATGGTTTGCTACTATGTGTGTGTGTGTACGTGTGTGTGTGTGTGTGTCCGAGGCGGTCTGGAGTGCTAACAGGGTCTCAAAGCAAACATGACAACCCTGTCTTGCTTTGTCAACGTCGAGGCTGTCGTAATACTCGGAGAAGCTCAGAGAAATGAATCACTGTGTTGGGATGAAAGTCAGAGAGAGAGAGAGAGAGAGAGAGAGAGAGAGGGACAAGGAGAGAAATAGAAGGAAGAGAGGACAACAAAAAAAAGAGGAGAAGAAGAAATGAGAAGAATCAGACAGTTAAAGTGTCAGACAGAAAGAGATCAGAGATAAAGTAACGTGCGAATGGAATTGAACAAACCTGTCACATTTCTTTCATTCCTTCTTTCTTTCTGTCTTTCTTTCTAAAGTCTTAATACATCTCCTCTCTTTGTGCCCCCCCCCCCCATCCCACCACGTACCGTTCACAAGCCAACCGATTGTCCTCCACATATTTCAGACTCAAAGTTGACCGCAGGCTGACTGCGCTGACAAATCAAATCACCCGCAAAAATCAGTTCTTTCCTGCTACAGCCACTACAACACAGCCATTTTGTAAAATCTCATGATGTTTCATGATTTACTCGGGAAAATTCCTCTTCCAAAAAAAAAAATATCTTAAAAATAAATGTCTTGTCAGAAATATGTCAGTAGACGCTAGAGGCAGAAAAACACAGGCAGACGGATACGTAACAGCGCTCTACAGTACACTACATTACAAATCTCCACCTCACTAAAGTCTAGTTTGTCTTCTCTCTCTCTGCTGCAGTAAGAACCCGTCACCCAAGGATGGAGCAGCCACTCCAGGAACCCCCAAGGTGAGACGAAACTCACTTTCTCAACATGTCATATGATGTCTGCATTTTGTATATTACCTTGAAGTATCTCTTTATTGTCGCCCGTCTAAACTGATGATTTTATATTAAATTATTTGCATTGTTACGGTGCCAAAAAAAAAAAAGAGAGAAGGATGATATTAAATTATTATACACAAGAAAATGTGCATAGTAAACCTGGTTATATTTCCAAACATTATGACATATCTCCATTGATATTATATTGTATTTCTTTACTGTCCTACTCAGTGCTGTTACTCTGATGCTTGTGTTCCCCTCTGCTGCACTAAGGGGAAGCCAGTTGTACTGTAGGCCTCTGTCTTAAATCTCACACATACACACACACACACACACACACACACACACATGCACACACGCACAAGTACCAGTCTCCTGTGGTCCAACAGGCAGCAGGGCCAAGAGGCACTGTACTGTGATTGTTCCAATTAGAGAGACAGAGTGAGACGCAGACGGACAGAAAAGGAAGAGAGAGAGAGAGAAAAAAAAAGAAGAGAAGAAAAAGACAGATAATGTCAAATTGCAGAAAGGCCGATTCATAATTGCATCAAGCAGCATTCCCTTATAGTGTCTGCATCCACTAACTCATCCAAGCACACCACTAACTGCCAGTCTGAGATGTTCTTTAAAATGTGCTCTATATGGTAGATTTAATAGAGAAGTCTCTCTTCTTCAGATGAATTTAAAGAGCAGTAGGAGGTATGGATGGATTGGATGAAATACAGGAAAAGGAGGTTTTAATGGTGGGAATCAGCTGCTTTTTTTTTTTTTTTTTTTTTTTTTACAAGAAATTACTCAGTTCCTTATCCCTATCATGTTCTTACATGCGTTAAATGACCTTGTTCATTCACTTCCTGCAGTTTGTTTTTCTTTTTCCTGTTAAAGGTTTTTTTGCTGCAGAGTTCCTTTTCCTCTCCTTCCTAATCCTTATGGATATAATATGCTGGGTTTTTTTACGCAGATTGTAAAACCTACTGATCCACATTTGTGATTTTAGGCTATAAAATGTACTTGACTCACAGCTACTTACAGCTTGCCAGTATCATGTGCCAGCACAACACAATCACTTCAACACTTAACATTAACAAGTTCTACAGGATGAACATACAAGCATGAAAGTTCTGCTGCTTTAGAAGCAGGTTTTGTTTCTCAAATATGCATGTCATTACTTTGGCGAGCTTCCTATCTCTGGACTGTCACTTACACTCTCTTCACTTCAGGAAGTACCACTGGAATGCTTCACTAAACACAAGAATAAGAGTTTTAGAGAGTATGGATGTGACCACGTTTCCATGTAGCTGCTGTATCTAACAAAACTATATTATTATTATTATTAAGACCTGTGTGACTGTTTTCTGAAAGGACCTCTAAAGCAGGAAGCTGCTTCGTCATTTCCATGTTAGTTTTCATCTCTGACTAAAGAGCATGTGAAAGTCAGTCGCCCTGCCGCAGGAAAAAAAAAAAAAAGTAAATCCGACGTGCACATGAATGCAACACAAGAGCCCTCGAATAATTTAGGGGACCCGTTTCCATTCCCCCCAAAACCTCCGGGTGCTGACTCGGGCTTAGAGCGGCACTCACGGCACTGTGGGTGGGCTCGTACTTGAGGGAAGGCAGACAGAGCGGGGTTGAGGGGTGAGTGCTGGCCTTCCTCCGCGGCCGTGACTACGCATCTCACCGCCGGTGTTTGGTATTCAGCGGCAGGCCATGGAGAATGGAGAAGGACCGGTCTGAAGCACATGAGCCTGTTGTGGCTGTCTCCCCTCTGGTATGCACCACCCCACCCCCTGTTACACCGGAGATTAACCCCAACGCACCTCCTTAGCGCCCACTTTGCTTAGTGCCTCAGGTGATTGGGTTAGAGATGAAACCATGTGACACCTATAGGGCCACACACATTTCTATATGTGCATGTGAAAACATTCCCACACATATCTTTTCTCTTTATTTTTTTTATTTCTATGAATTCACACAAAAACATGTTCAAGATTTTAATATGTTAAATGCACAAAAACACACTTTTTAAACTATTTACACAGAACTTGGAGTTTAAATATTTCTTCTTCGATGTGCAAATCCAGTAAGAGTTACATTGACTCACCTGAATACGGCTTAACTACGCAACCTTTCGCTATCCAATCTTTTTGCATGTTGATTTAATTGGTTGGTTTAAAAGACCAAAATTTCAATGGAAGATCTTCATTTATAATGTCTTAGTAGAATACTGTTAAATGTCATATTCTAATGATAAAACTTAAGCATATTCCCAGAACGCCCCCAGGTAAATGATTCCTGACCTTTTTAAACCTGGGTAAAAGGAGAAAAAAAAGACCACACACACTCACATTAACACACACACACACACTCCTAGTCATGTTTCCATCCCTTCAGAGGACATTACATTGACTTACATTCATTTCCTGGAGACTTATTCTAACCTTAACCATAACCGCTACTCGCCTCACCCGAACCCTTACCCTAACCTTAACATAACCCTAAACTAACCTTAACTTTAAACCAAACCTTCACCGTAAAAAATGAACCATTTACATTAAGGGGACTTGCTTTCTGTCCCCATGAGAAAGGTGAGTCCCCACAACATGAGAAATACACACACACACACACACGCACACACAGAGGCATAAAAAGCACCATGCATAATGTCCAATTTACTGTGGCAGCACTGGAGGTTGGTCATTTCTCACATATTATTATTAGATTACTGCTGTCGAGCACTTAAGCCTCTGCTCTGCCCCTTTCCACTTGATTAATAGGAGACGACTGTAAATACAAATATTTCATAGCTGCCTTGTAAAAAAAAAAAAAAAAAAAAAAAAAAAAAGCAGCAGTAGCATAGGCACACATGAAAATAGAAGCACACACACACACATTCAGCTAGAGCTCTGTCAGCACTAAGCCCTGTAAAAAAAGTGATATTGCTCCTCTTTTCTTCTTCTCTTTCCTTCACTTCTTACTTTTTACCCCCTTGTTTCCTGGCTCACTTGAGGAATTCCCTGGATTGTCTTTGTCACAGAGTGGGTTAGAGGAGGATATCGTTTTCTATGTTTATGTGTGTACTGTCTCTATGTGAGAGAGAGTGTGTGTGTGTGTGTGTGTGTGTGTGCGCGTAAAGTGTTGGGAGACAGATTTATGAACAGGCAGAGTCCCGTAATGTCAGACAGTTATGCTCCTCCTTTTCACATGTTTACCCTTCTTCTTCTTCTTCTTCTTCTTCCTTCTCCTGCTGCTCTTCTTCTCCCTTCATCTCCTCTTTTCAATCTCTCACTCTTCCCTAACTCCTCTTAACGTCCAATAAACATGAACTCTAATCAGTGGAAGGGATTTTATAGACAAAGTCAAGCAGGTTACAAGTCATCATCAATGACGTGTCGCTTTCAAGCATCTATGGCAAATAACACTCCTGAAATTCTCCCTTTTTTCTTTTAATAAGAGATTTGTTGTAATACAGATTTATACTTACAATTTTACAGATTGAAATATTTCTCTGTCTGACATTTCTTCCTGTCATATGCACGTCAACAAAGTCGGTCCTCCTTTCCTTTCTGTTCATTTTGTTACAGGTTTTTTCCAAGTGAATTGTGTTTTGGGAGAAGAGTCCAATATTTTTCGGAATAATTCAACATTTTTGGAAACAGGCTTATTTCCTTTTCTCGCTGACAGTAAAATGAGAAGATTGATACTTCCTTCTTTGTCTTTGAAATAAGCTGGAGCCAGGAGATTTTGGCTTATAAGCAAAGAGGGGAAACAGCGAGCCCGGCTTTATCCGCAGTTAACACAATCAGCCTACCAGCACATCCAAAGCTCATTTATTAACATGTTATATCTTCTTTGTGATAATAGAACAGGATCATCTGCATATATATATACATTTTATTTTGTTCTGTTCTCTCTCCTCCTCTCTCTCTCTCTCTCTAGTCGATGCTGTTGTCCGTGCACATCAAGCGTGAGGGAGAGTCTCCCGTGGTCTCACCCCTGTCCTCTGAAGACGCACACCACTCCGACAGATACCAGGTCACACACACGGAGACACACACACACACACACGCCATTGTTTCCTGTTATACTCTTACTCTTATACTTTTTTTTTTAGCCAGAATTTAGACTTTATAGTATTCTGTTTTTATCAGTTCCCTTCTTTTTTGATTTCTTTTCTGTTCTAGTAAAAATGTATCCAGTCACATGAGGTCATAAGTCATGGTACAGTCATTGTTAGGCTGTTTCACACCTGCTCTTGTTAACCTGTAACTACCGTTCTGTGTTATTTATGCCACTTACAAATCAGTGGTTCAGGAAAAACTAACATATGTTTCCCTCTTGCACATTCAATATTTTACTTTCAAGCTGGGACTTGTAATAAATTAAAAAAGGAAACATAAGACAAAAAAAAAGGCACATCAGCATTGCTTTTGTGGGGGGTCTGTATAGACAATGAATCAAATCATGAGAGCAACATAATTTAGTGAATTTTGCCATAGCTTTTGGAGTGTGTCTTACACTTTAGCGGAGAGTTATGGCAGATTTCTGTTAAGTTGACCAGCAGGCCAATCTCCTTAAATCTCGGCGTATTCCTTTAAAGCCACTCTGACTGCTTTTATCTCTTATATTCATCAAAGTTTGTTCGGGTAATTCTTCTGGCCGTGATGTATCTCTAGGTTAAGTGGGTTTCGCCCCTTACACCATAAAATAAGAACTATTAAGTCCATGCGGGCGTTACATCCATACGTTCGGGATGACACAGCTCATAAAGACCTTATAGCGATAAAGTAGGCTTTCTCATTAAGTGAAACTGCTGAAATCACCTTATATTATACAAATGATTAAGTCGATGGTGACTCTTTTTTACCACTGTGAAAACGAAGCATAATGGCAGACTTTGCCACCTTCTCTCTGCCTGTCAAGTCAGTGCTCTCTTCCTCTTCCACCTCTCCCCTTCTTCTAAAAATCCCGACCTATCCCCGGCCGTTCAGCGACCGCTTCATAATGATACGGTGGGCCTATAACTCAAGTGCTGGTGGGGTGGAGGAGGGAGGGGAGGAGGAGGGGGGTTAAGTAAGGGGACAAATGGAGGGCTAGAACAGAAAGAGGAGGGATGGTCGCTTGTCGGGCCTCGTTGATGGACGATGGGTCGGCAGTGAGAGGACTGAGCCTCTGCCTACTCACTGTTGCTGTGTCAAAGAGAGGGCATCCATAACTGCGACCGGGGATGCTTTAGTCAGCACATAGCTAAAGACGTGCAGGCCTCCGGGTTTGAATCCCCAGTAGACCTGAGGCACACATTCTGCAAGAGACAGAAACGGAGAGGACAAAGGAATCTGACCTCACTTCATTTATTTCACAATGCTTTACTTTTAATGATACGGCCATTATTTGTAATGATACAGGGAACTTAACCCAGGCATCCTGAACTACCCAAGACCCCAAATGTTCCACATTCACTTAGATAGATGTGTAAGTAACTGAGTACATCTGCTCAAGTACTGTACATAAATACAATTTTAAGGTACTCAAATGTTATTTTACTTTATACTTTTACTCCACTACATTTATTTTACAGCCGTACTTACTCTTACTTACTTACTTTACTTACTCTTATTTACTTACTTTACTTACTCTTAGTTACTTTGCAGATTTTAAACCAAAAAAAACCCCACATGACCCCTTATATAAATTCACTGCACCGTTTCAGATTAAACCAATAGTTCCTGGCCTTTTCAGCTTGTGACCCTTTATAAAAAAAAGTACTGTGTACTTTGAGTCCCCTGTCACAGAGACTCTGTTTTTTCCTCTTTTCCTACCACAATAATCATCTCATCACCCCTCAGATATGTTGTGACCCTTAGAAAGGGGCCCAGTACTTTTGTTCTATTAGTAGTTTTACTCGATTTGTAACAACCACAAAACTCTAAATAATCTGCTGCGCACAGAGAAATGGACATTAGACATCATTTTATCAGTGGTAGAAAGTAAGGAAATACATAAAGTCCTGTATTTAAGTGCAGTTTTGAGTTACCTATACTTTATGTGGTGCTACTTTATACTTCCACTCCACTACATTTAAAGGGAAATATTGTACTTTCTTCTCCTCTACATTTATTTCACAGCTTTAGTTACTTTTCAGATGCAGATTTGACACAATGGATAATATAACAAGCTTTTAAAATACAACACATTGTTAAAGATGAAACCAGTGGTTTCCAACCTTTTTGGCTTTTGACGTTTTACAAAAAGCAGTGTGTAGTCGGGGTCACATTTCACATGTCTATGAGTTGTTAACAGCTCCACCAAATAGTGATTTTTCCCTCTAAAACTTCTCACATGCTTTCATTTCAATAAATGTTCAAATGATCCACTGAACAGACAAATTTGTGTATCAGAACTTTTAATCATCTCATGACCCTCCAGATTTATCTGATGACCCATTGAGGGGGCTCGACTCCTAGGTTGGGAACCACTGGACTAAACTAGTTAACTGTATATAAAGTAGTGTAAACTAGCTCCACCTCCAGCAGCTACAACAGTAACACGCTGCTCTAACACTGATGATTCAGTATTAATAATAATATGATGTCATATATAATAATATATCAGTCAGAGGGACCAAACCACTACTTTGACTGCAATACTTTAACTACATCAAGCTGGACTTTTACTTGTAATGGAGTATTTTTACATTGCTGTATTGGCACTTTTTCTTGAGTAAAGGATCTGAATACTTATATTAAGTCTTATATTAAGTCTTTATATCCTTATTTTTTGTGCTGTATTATTATAAATAGCCTTAGTAATAGTAGAAGTAGTGGTCATAGTGGTAGTGAAATATTTGTGCATCTGTAGTTTAGTCTGTACAACACTAAATCCATTCCTGAAAAAAAGACACCGTCTATAATGAATGAAACACGCTGCTTCCCCCTAGTGGCCAACACCCGTCACAACACGTGACATTTACCATTTCCGACTCCGGCGGGGTCACATGATCAAAACAAGCCAACATGGCGTCGGGCATGAGTTGTATTTGCCGATACGGGCGCCACTTTCAATCCTTTTCCATCCGCATTAAAATATAGACAGCGCGTTATGTTGGCAGTCATGAACATTGTCTGGAGACACACTCGGGTAGTTTTCAGCCGTGAGTTGTGGCGGTTGTAGAAGCAGCTGTGAGTGAAACCTGACAGTAATGGAGGATGAGGAAAACAAGAGAGAAGTAGGTTTTCTTATTGTTTACACTGCCCCAGTCTCAGCACACAGACCCCTCAGCATCCACAGCAATCTCACTCTGAAAACTTCTGTGTGTCTTTGTAAACATATCCTAATGTTTCTTTATTGTCTAACGTATATTTCCTCTATCTTCTTTTCCTCTCTGCTTTCAGACATTTTTACGAGTTCGGGCAAACAGGCAAACAAGATTGAATGGTACGTGAACACATCATCTCATCCCCTGAGTGACGCTCCATATGCTCATTAAGATGTTAGATATACCTGCAACTAGTTGATGTCATTTAAAATGCCTTTATTAAGAGTCTATTACATTACTCGGGCTTGTTATCAGTCGTGGAGTTTTCTGGAACAATATTATGCACATGGTGTGTGAAGATAAAAGTCTTTATTAAGTTTTCCTCCCAAAAAAAAAAAAAAAAAAAAAGGCCTTTGAAGTATTTATGAGTTTTAAATTTCATTAACAAAGGTCTTAACTATTTTCTAACCTGGCTGGAAAATTCTATTGTTTCAGACGACTGACCTTAAACGACTTTTATTTTTTAGTAGTTAATCAGTCCATCCATTCTTTTTTCTCCAGGTCATTATTAATGACTAATTAGTTATATTGGGAAATGATTGCTTATATACTGCCAGGAAGTAATGACTCAAATGAACGAATTTAAATAAATTGACATTTATTTCATGTGACACTTAATCATTCTAGGCCTTCTCATCCTGAATTGATTTTTATTGATATGTTACAGATGTGAAACTGGTATTAAATCACATTCTATGTGGTATGAAAATGTTTTTTTTAAAAAAAAGTCTTAAATTGAACTTGGTGAATCTTGCAGAAACCCTGTATGCAGTTTCACCCAAATGGAAATTCAATTTAAAGTGTATGTATCATTTATAATATATAGCACACATTTTTATGTAGTTTTCAGAACACATTTTTCAGCAAATAAAATGAGAAATCAAATCATTATTTCTTCCCCTAAAAATGACAATTGATAGATGTTATGATGTTAATATCACTGCTGTCAAGGCACAGCAGAGAAAGGTGTTGTTGCCATACAGTCTAACTATGTGTTGGTGTATTATTACCTGGTGTTTTGTTCCCTTGGTTTTTAATGGAATGTATTTATGTGCCAGGGTGTCAGGTGATATCTTGTTTATGTCTGGGCCAGTTCTTTGTTTTTTTTTTACATGGCCAAAGCATATTAGCCAATAGGTTAAGATCACATTTGCTTTGAGACTTTTTTTTGATGATCAGGGTCCAGACCAACAGGACAACTTCTAGTCTGCTTCCTAACACAGGGCCTTACTTGAGCAGTGCTACAAAAGGCTTCATTCTAGACTTCATAAATGATGTTGCACAGGTGGCATTTACAGCCAACAGCTGCTTTTCACAGACAACATCATGACATGTCACAAGCAGAGAAAGCACAGGCGTAAATACTGAAACGAACAATGACTGAAGTCCATCGAGCCGCTTCGGTTTCAGGGGTCCTGATGTTGAGCGTGCCGGCTCGCTGTCACGCAGTCATGGCTTACTGAATAGAACAGAGCTCTTGTTCCTACTGTATGACAAGTCAAAATGACTCCTGACAGTAAACTGAACATCTTTTGGCTTGTGGACTGTTGCTTGGGATAAAACAAGACATTAGATCAAACAGTGACTCATATTTTTCACCATTATCTGATGTTTTATAGCCCAAACAACAAATCCATTAATTAAGAAAATAATCAGCAGGTTAATTGATAAAGGAAACACTTGTTAGTTGCAGCCCTGGATCAAAAGTCATGTGACAAAATGAGTCATGTGTTTTTATGACTGCGGGTCCAAAATACTGCAGAGAGCAAAGATCAGAGCCCTGCCTTGATATTTCACCCAAACATTAATTGCTGTCCGGTTGTCACTCGTTTCCCTTGATGACCTCAAACTTGTACTTTTAGTGAGAATCATCGATCATACACGTTATTAAAGGAGTGTAAACATCTTCAGTGTATGTGTAACAGCTGACTCTTAACATTGCTTGCTGTCTCTGTTACTAGAAACGTAGTGTTTTCAATCTTAATAACTCACAAGAGCCGATGAAGACTTAGTTTAAACTTCGCCCTCCATTACTTTCTCTCCGCCCTCATGTGGAACCAGGAATCACTCTCATGTGGGGTATAACGGCTGGTGGGAGAGAGAGGGAGGGGGTGAGATCTTTGCCGGACCTAATTAGCAGCCCTTTCCCTTCTCTATTTAACAACGCTCCCCTCCATTAGCGTCAGGGGAGAGAGAGTTGGCGAAGGAGGAGGAGGAGGAGAAGGAGGAGGCCGCTTCTCTCTCTCTTTTTTTAACCCTTCCAGCCTCACTCCCTCCATCTTCTTCCCCTCGCAGTTACGGCATATTGCCTTACGTCGTCCTCCACCTCTCCTCTCCCTCCATCCCTCGCCACGGGTCCCTCTTGGCCTCCTCCTGCTTTCCCAGCCGGCTAAAAAATTAATGTCCCCGCGCGCCATTTGCAGTTAAGAAAAAACGACAGAGACTCGGGGCGCAATGACGGCTGTTCTGCTCTGTTAAATTTCTAATTAAATGTGTGTGTGTGTGTGGAGAAGGAAGAGAGGAGGTGGGGGCAACTGTGACAGAAAGGAAGAAGAAAAAGAGGCAGGGAGAGGAGAGGGAGAGGAATGGCGTGGATGTCAGGAGCGGGAAGGGGGATTGAGATTGTCACGTCAGGTTACTGTTATTTCTTTGCGGACACATTTCAGAAGGGGCCAAGTTCAGCCAGGCTTGTAAAAGAATGAAATAGGCTTATTGAGGAGAGACATTAGACTACATATGATCAAATCAAGAAGAATTCATCTGACATGAACATCCCTCAGGCCTTTTTTTTTTTTTTTTTTCTTTTTTTTCTAGCTTCTCTCCTGTGCCTCGACACCAGCAATATTAGCTTAATTGATGAAGAACATTAAAACTAAATTGAAATTTAAAAAAAAATAAATAAATGTGTGTGTCTGTCTTTCTCTTTCTCTTCCACCGCTCCACCACTTCCAGCCCGTATAGGCAAGATGAAGAGGAGGAAGCCTGAGGAGGGGGGCCAGGTATGTCCGCTGTGCAGCGCCCCATTGGCTGGGAGCGAGGAGGAGATGAGTAGACATGTGGAACAATGCCTGATCCAGGTAGTACAATCCGGGCCCTGAAAACCCCCCCCCACCCGCCTACCGCCAGTCGGACAGCCTATCAACCCTTCTCTTCCTGTAGATGCTGACCAGTCACCTCTTAACTTCCTGTAGAAGCTGTCCAAAAAAAAAAAAACACCAATCAATAGCAAAAAAAATGTAGTTTCTTTCTCTTTTTTTTTTTTTTTTTGAAATGGCGGGACCGCATTCACATCATATGGGAATAACTGCCTTGAAAGACTCGATCATAAGAAAACACACAATGATTTCCACATGTTAAGCGTTAAATAAATAACACTCGATACACTTTTTAAGTGGCGGTTTATCCCATATGACGTGTTTGCATCTTAATCACTGGCATGTAGCTCCTGTGTGAGCATAACAATCACATCAGGACTCTCTATAGACGAGGGCCAAATCTGGCTTTTGCTTGCTGTAGACGTAGCCCACATAGAGAATATAACTCCACCTCTGTCTAATTTCAATTGTCCACTGCTGACTTGCCTTTCCTGTTTTTTAGATGTTCATTATTTTTCTTTAGCGTAGAGCAACACACACAGTATCATCACCACTAATCACCAACCTCCTCCTGTGTTTCACCTCACTGACTGCTATCCATGACACTTTTAGCCTTAGATAACACTAATACCTCTTTCCCAAAATCGCACTCCAGTTGTTGTACCATGCCATGTGAGCTGTGATTGTCATCACATATTTTCTGAGTGTGAGATTCCTGCGCTGACCCCGTACTGCGCCGTTAACGTCCTGCTTTGCAAGAAAGGCCAAAGTTTCTTTTATTTTTTTTGTTCTTACTTGTGATCAAATGAAAGGACCCGCTGTTTTTTTTTCCCCTGATCTGCTCTTTGTTATACTTTGTTGGGGCTGTTATCCTGTCCAGTCTTCCTTTGTAATTATACAGCTTGCAGTGCCAATAAAAATATGAAACTCTTACTCATCTTAACTAGTTCAACACTCACATGTCTCATCCTGCTGCAGCTTCGCATTAAAAGACAAAAAAAAAACATTTCTATAAAGTCACAACCAAAAAGGTTTGTTTGACTAAAGAATTGAAGGAAGTGTTATCTTAACACTTTAAGCTCAAGAGGATCTAATGAATGACAAATGATACTTTTTCTGCAAATCAAATTAAAGCAGTTCAAAGATGGGATGGTTTTATAACAGTAGAACTAAACTCCTGAGTTACTCACAAGCTCACAGGGTAGTTTTAATTTCGTCCAAACTCGCAGGCTCTGGACGTGTGATTTATTTGAAGCGGCGTCGTTTCCTTTGACGTTGCCGTCCCGAGACGTGGCAGCAGCAGCAGTGTGAGCGCAGGTCACAGCTGCACATGGTATGGTGCAGCACAGGTGAAAGTGTTGCTGTGGAGATCTGGCCTTTCTTCTGCCACGCCACTATCTATATATCAGTAAAGTTGTTGAGATCTGTCAAAATAAAAGCATCTGTGTTTTCCACACTAGTTTGAAAAAGTATCCTGTGTGTGTGTGTGTGTGTGATGTAATTAACACGTGTCCCTGTGTGTATTTGTGTGTGTGTCAGCGTGAGGGTGCGTTAGGCGATGACGACTCTGCAGACATGGACGGAGAGAATGGGCGGGGCTTCGAGGAGTACGAGTGGGCGGGGCAGAAGAGGATCAGAGCTACGGCTTTGCTGGAGGGAGGATTCAGAGGTACGAACACACACACACACACACTTGCTACACAAGTGCTACTGTCTGGTTGTCAGGTGACCGACTGACCTGTCACTGCCCCGTGGTCGTGTCCAGTCAGAGCAGAGTTCGCTGTATGTAGACCGGGGTCAGCTCAGCTCCCTGTTTGCTCTCTCCTTCCTCTCTCTCTCTCTCTCTCTCTCCGTCTCTCTGTCTCCTTCCTTGTCTCTCCGCTCGTCCGTCATTCCCTCTCTTCCTGTCCACCGCGAGCAGCGTCACGTCTCCGAGACCGGTGTTGAATGCGACCAGGGAGCCACAACGGTGCCAGTAGTCTGGTTGGGCAGAGTTGGGCTGGCCCCCGGGGGTCAGCCCAGCTCAGCTTTGGCTCAGCCCCACACAACCCTCTTAGCAAGGGGAAGGAAAACACATTTAGCTGGGCAATTGACCCGCTGGTCACTATTCGGTCTGTGTATGAGTGTGTGTGTGTGTGTGTGTGTGAGTGCGCCTAGAAATGCAATTATAGAAGTGGAAGGGAGAGCTGGTCACTGGGGAGCACAGCAGCTGCTCTGTGACACATCACACATACAGCGCTCCCACTTAACTCTCTGTCACGTCTCTTTTTTTTAGTCACTCTCCTCAAGTTCTTCAAACTTTTGTTGTCGTTATTTTGAAATGATTTCACTTTTCATTTCTCTTGTGGGGAGATCTTATTATACAGTTTTTTTGTCAGGAGCTGATGTCTGAATAAATATCAGTTTATGACGTAATGCTGCTTTCATCCCTCCAAATAGAAAACAGAAGTGAAATGACCTATAAATTGATGACTAACCGAAACCTTTATGTATCTGCTAACACATAGATTTTAGTGACACGTTTTCCAATTAACAATCACACGTCACGACTGAAAGTACGTGGCCACTTCTGTCGAATAGCGTTTGGGCAGCCGTTTGGGGGGAAATCATCTGAAAAAATGATTTTCAGACTTTTAATGTGGAAGAAGAGCCCTGAACTCAACCCCATCCAACAGTTTTTGGAGTGAATTGGAACGCTGACTTTTGTAGCTTATTGCCCCAACGTCAGTGTTGGACCTCATTAATGTTCATGTGGCTGAACGGGAACAAATCTCTGCAGCCAGGCTCCCAAAAAAATGGCGTGGAAAAGCCTGAAACCAGACGAGCAGAGAGGCTGTTACCGCAGCAGGTTAATGATCATGGGGTTTTTTGGTTTTTTTTTTGGGATAAAACGGTCAGCCGTCACATATAGCTGTCATTATCTCCACTCCGCATATTTTTGAATTAAGATGGAACAGAAGCAGATATTTGGCATCTCTTGGATTTATGACTAATCAGTTATCACAATGATGGAGTCGTTTTCTCGGCTCTATAAGCAGTGACACATTTATGACTTCCAGATGTAGAACAGTGAACCAATGCAAAACCAATATTTATGTCTACTTTAATGTAGCACACAATCGAAGACAGTCGGTAACGCTGCCTTTGAAATCATGAGACAGGAAAGAGAACTTGTTGAGTAAAAGCCAGATCCTGTTTGCTCAGTCTTCACACCTCTTTGTTAGCGTTTCCTCTAAGCCCCCAAAAACACACCAGACTTTCTGCACTGTACATGTTCATTTCTCTGTATCTAACTGTTGGAAATCATGCAGTCTAATCATTTAAACTACACTTTTACTCCACTATGGCGTCACTATTATGGCTGTAAAACAGGGGGAAAGAAAGATAGAAGCGAGCCACCGAGATGCGCTCACGACGGAGGTAAAGAGTTGTTGTCATCTCTTAAGAGGATCGTTCAAACTCTCTTTCTGCCTCTGCTTTCATCTGTCCTCTCTACCTGCTCGCCTCCTCCTCTCCCTGTTCAAGCCGCTGTTAAACACACACACTGAGCCTCACCTCCCTCCCTCCCTCCCTCCTTCTCTCTCTCTCTCTCTGTGAGCAAGAGAGTGAGGAGACAAGACAGATCAATGTTGAAATCTCAACTAAACCCCGCCAAAGAGCAGCGCTCGGGGTGGGGAGGCAGCTCTCCCCCCCCCACCTGTCCATCCACCTCCCCGACGCTCCCTCCATCTGTCCGTCTCTCTTTCACGTCATTAAACGAGCAGACACAGGACCCTTCTGCTGCGCTCTAATAGGGCACCTTGTGATGTGACACAGATAACTGAGGTGGCCCGGGGAGAGCGACTTGAAACGCACAGACTCACACGAAGCAGAAGGCTCAGAAGGTGGATTTTGGTCTTGAAAGCTCCTCGACACACACACACACACACAGTCCGAATCCAGCAGGCTCTCGAGAGCCTACGGCCGGCTAGACGGATAGAGATTGTTGCAGGGGGGTCTCCTCAGCTGGCAGGATGAAGAGAGGGTCTATCCCTCTGTGAAGTGCCATCATCACCCCCCCCCCCCCCTCCCCCCTTGAGAGCGCAGGGAAGAAAGGCAGAGGGAACGGGGCCCTTTCAAGGGAGAGGAGAAGGAGGGAGGGAGGGAGGGAGAAAAGAAAAAAAAATCGAACAAGATCAGTTTATGATTCAACTCTGTGTGAGGGAAGACTTCCCTATGTCTCGCAGCGGCTTAGCCAGGTTGAAAGGACTGGCACAGACAGAGAGCTTCTTTATCTGTCTGCTGGACTGTCTGTCTGTGTGTCTCTCTGCTTTCTGAGATGGAAAGTAACCAGATTTTTTTTTTACTTCATAACTTTGCAGGATTCATTCAAAAAGTCTGTATTTAAACCAGAAAGTTCCTGATATGTGTTTGATTTCAATCAGGAACTGTCTGATCCAACAATGTAAATAATATAATAAATCTGATCAGACTTTTGATGTTCGGAGACGATGTACGGAGAGAATCAGGACATATGGAGGGTTGATATCCAGGCCTTAGGTTATGATACTGTTGTGCTCATCAATGTAATTTCTGAGATCTGGGAACATAACACCATACACATACACAACACCATAGCAACAAACACAATCCAACAGTTTTGTCAGATGACTTAAACCACTTTATTTGGAGA